>SKCR01039064.1:0-48383 GCA_019454045.1 Zanthoxylum bungeanum | reverse complement strand
TGTGTGTTGCATAATTGGTTGAGAAATTAAGGTGTGATCATACACAAGTAATTCCTTCCAATCTTGTTTGACACTTACACATATATCTACACATATCGTATATTGTTTGTGCTATAGAATAAGTGTAATTCTGGGTTTGAATTGCTAAGATATCCTATTGAAAAAGTGTTAAAAGAATATTCTGTCAAAAAGGCGATAAGAGCCTAAGTGGTCAGGGATTTAAGTGGTTACTTCGGACCCCCTCGTCCTCTGGGAATATTCGTTTATTCATTTTTTCTAAAGAATCTTTAGTTGAAATTCAAGGGCTTGTGTTTATTGGAACCACCGTCCAATAGAACAACAAATGGTTACCTAATATATCACTTTGAACAAGATCATTTGTTGATCATTGTGTAATTTATCTTTTGTAGACTAATTGACCCCTGTTGGTTTTTTCAGTTACAAATGGCTAGCGGAAACATCACAGTACCGGTCTCTTACGGAGAAAAATCGGAGAAGTTTAGTGGGGCAAATTTCAAACAGTGGCAGAGCAAAATGTTGTTCTACCTGACAACTCTCCAGTTGGTTAAATTTCTCAAAGATCCTCCGGGTCATGTGGAGGGTGAATCGGAAATGGCCAAGGAAGAGCGAGAACAGACATGGATGTCTGGAGTCTTCTTATGCAAGAACTACCTTTTGGGTGGTCTTGACAATACCCTGTACAATATGTACCAAGGCATGACTTTTGCGAAGATTCTCTGGGAATCTCTCGAGAAGAAATACAAAACCGAGGATGCCGGATAAAAGAAATTTGTTGTGGGTAGGTTTCTGGACTACAAGATGGTAGATTCAAGAACAGTGATGTCTCAATTGGGTGAATTGCAGTTGATCATTCATGAAATACTGGATGAGGGTGTGAAACTCTGTGAGACGTTTCAAGTTGCCACTATAATTGAGAAGTTGCCTCCATCATGGAAGGACTTCACGAGCTATCTGAAACACAAAAAGAAACAGATGAGCCTTGAAGACCTTAGTGTTCGATTGAGAATCGAGGAGGACAACAGGAAGTTCGAGAAGGCCAGCTACAAGACTATGGAGTCTAAGGCCAACATCGTTGAGGTTGTAAAGGGTAACAAGAAGAGAAAGAACAGTGGAGTTGATTCTTCCCAAGCAAACAAGAAGTTCAAAGGGAAATGCTACAACTGTGGAAAAAGCGGTCATATGTCAAAGGACTGCAGAAACAAGAAATCTCAGGACAAGGGCAAGAAAAAGAAAAATGAGGCCCATGTCACTGAAGGTAAGCAGCTGACTGATGAGATCTCAGAGATGGAACTATCAACAGTGGTAACCGAAGCCAACATAGTTGGGAATCCGAGAGAATGGTGGGTAGACACTGGAGCTACTCGTCGTATCTGTGCAGATAGCAAGATGTTTTCATTATATCAGAAGGATCTGACAATGGGAAACTCGTCTACCTCTCAGGTGGTTGGACAAGGCACAGTGGTTCTGAAAATGACATTCGGAAAGGAGCTAACATTGAAGAATGTACTGCATGTTCCAGATATTCGGAAGAACTTGGTCTCGGGCTCTTTCCTTAGTAAGGCTGGTTTTAAGCTTGTATTTGTTTCTGATAAGTTTGTAATGACTAAGAATGATATGTATATAGGAAAATGATACCTAACTGAGGGCATTTTTAAGCCAAATGTAATGACTGTCAATCGTGCTATTAATAAAGCTAGTACATCTACTTATATTATTGAGTCACAAAATGTATGACATGGGAGGTTAGGACATGTTAATTATCATCACATGCGTAGATTAATTAACATGGACCTTATACCTAAATTTGCAATTGATAGCCAATATAAGTGTGAGACATGCGTTGAAGCAAAAATGCATAGAACATCATTTCATTATATAGAACGCAATTCTGAACCTTTAGAACTTGTACACACTGACGTGTGTGACATGAATATTATGCAAACAAGAGGCGGTAAAAAGTACTTTGTCACTTTTATCGATGACAGCATAAGATTCTGTTATGTGTACTTGCTGAGGAGCAAAGCTGAAGCGATTGAGAGCTTCGTACACTATAAGAACAAAGTTGAAAATCAACTTGGCAAGAAAATCAAAAGAATCAGGAGTGATAGAGGTGGTGAATATGTTTCACCATTCGGTGAATATTGTTCTGTGCATGAAATTATTCACGAAACCACTGCTCTTTATTCTCCTCAACAGAACGGGATTACGGAGTGCAAAAACTGAACGTTGAAGGAAATGATGAACGCCATGTTGACGAGTTCGGGTTTACCCCAGAACTTTTGGGGGAAGCCTTGCTTTCCGCGAACTACGTTTTAAACAAGCTTCCTCACAGAATATTGGACAAGACACCATATGAGTTGTGGAAATGTTTCGTACCTTCCTGCAAATACCTAAAAGTGTGGGGATGTTTTGCCAAAGTAATGGTTCTTGAACCTAAGAAGGTTAGAATATGACCCAAAACTGTTGATTGTATATTCATTGGATATGCTCGCAACAGTAGTGCGTATCGATTCTTGGTACACAAGTCTGAGATTCCTGATATCAATTCGAATATGATAATTGAGTAAAGGAATGTGACATTTTTTGAAGAGACGTTTCCTTGTAAGGAAAGACAAAGAATAGAGTCTCTCAAAAGAACAGTTGATACTGTCAAGGACAGTGATCAGATTGACCAAGAATCAGATCAACGTGTAAATGTTGAGACAATCGAGCCTAGACGTAGCAAAAGAGCTAGAACGTCTAAGTCGTTTGGTCCAGATTTTCTTACATACTTATTAGAAAATGAGCCTCAAAGCTATAAAGAAGCTATGTCTTCTCCGGAGGCACCTCTGTGGAATAGGCTATTAACAGTGAGATTGATTCAATCCTACAAAACCATACTTGGGAGTTGGTTGATCTTCCTCCAGGTTGTAAGCCGCTAGGCTACAAATGGATATTCAAACGAAAAATGAAAATGGATGGATCAATAGATAAGTACAAGGCAAGACTTGTCATAAAAGGTTATAGACAAAAGGAAGGCTTGATTACTTTGACACTTATTCACCAGTGACTCGTATCACATCGATAAGAATGCTCATAGCCATAACAGCTATATTTGGTCTTGAAATACATCAAATGGATGTAAAGACGACATTCTTGAATGGTGAATTGGATGAAGAGATTTACATGTAACAACCAGAAGGGTTTAGTGTTCCTGGACAAAAACAGAAGGTGTGCAAACTTGTAAAATCCTTGTACGGATTAAAACAAGCACCTAAACAATGGCATGAGAAATTTGACAAAGAGATATTGTCAAGTGGGTTCAAAACCAATGAGTGTGATAAGTGTGTGTACACCAAATCAACTCAAAGATGATATGTCATTGTGTGTCTCTATGTAGACGATATGCTGATAATTGGTAGTAATCATGAAATGATTCAGTATACTAAAAACGTGTTATCCAGCAGATTTGATATGAAAATTTGGGAGTAGCTGATGTGATCCTAGGAATTAAGATTTCTAGGACATCAGACGATATATATTATCTCAGACTCATTATATTGAGAAGATCTTGATAAATATATCAAAGGAATCTTAGTGTGATTAGAACCCATGGGACCTAACTCTTCATCTATCAAAGAATACTGGCTCAAGCATATCGCATTAGAGTATTCGAGAATCATCGGAAGTCTGAATGTATCTCAAGAATTGCACACGGACCTGATATCGATCAAGTTGTGAACCAGCTTAGCAGATATACGAGCAATCCAGGACATAACCACTGGAAAGTCATAGTAAGAGTTTGAGTATCGGAGAGAAACTTCAAAATATGGGCTACATTACGAGAGATATCCTGCTGTACTAGAGGGATACAGCGATGCTAACTGGATATATGATACGATGGATTCCAAATCTACGAGTGGATTTGTTTTCACACTTGGTAATGCAGCTGTGTCATGGAAATCCTCGAGGCAAACATGTATTCCCGCCCCGTCTACTATGGAATCAGAGTTCATAGCGTTAGACAAAAGAATCAAATGGCTTAGAAACTTCCTTGAGGATATTCTTAGTTGGCCCAAACTGGTGCCAGCGATTAGTATACATTGTGATAGCCAATCGGCTATTGGGAGAGCCCAAAATATAATGTATAATGGTAAGTCTCGACACATACATCGGAGACATAATATCATACTCGTCAATTGCTCTCAAGTGGCATAATAACGATCGATTATGTTAAGTCGAAGGAAAACCTAGCGGATCTACTAACTAAAGGTTTACCTCGAGAGTAAGTTGAGAAGTCATCGAGGGGAATGGGTTTGAAGCCTATAAATTAAGAATTATCATTGAGGAAACCCAACCTAGCTGAATGGAGATCCCAAGATCTAGGTTCACAATGGACAACAGAAACTTTGTGCCATTCAAAACAAGCACTGAAGAGTTTTGTACTCTTTCCCAATCCGATAATGACGCGGATGTTTGTCTGTCATGGTTAGGATAAGCTGAGGCTTTTAATGATCACTATATAAGGAGATGAGTCCTAATAGGGGTAAAGACAGATTACCTCTTCATAGTAGATCACCTATTTCAAGTAAGAAGTGAGGCCGCTTCCATGGGAATTTTAAAGGCGGGTTACCCTAAAGTAACTTGATGAATCCAGGACCGTTCTTCAGGGCCGAAATGAACACAACAACCGTAGAAGGGGAAATGGTCGAATTAAAAGATGTGTGTTGGCAATTGTCTTAGTTTACACCACGGCAGAACCGTTCAAGACTATGGGTCACTGGTTTGCCAAGTAAATCCGATTGCCATTCACTAGGAAAGGTTCAAGGCGAAAGCTACCTATTTCGATGTAGCTTTAGTTCACAAGAAACTCTCTCAAGTGTTTTCATGAATATTTGAAAAATTATGGGAGATTGTTATAAATTCTTCAAATATTCAAATATTTTTGGTGGATGGATGAGAGAGACATGTCCTTTGGATGGTACCCCTTAGGACATGTCCTCCTGTGGTGTAATATGGTCATATGCTCAAGGGATGCATAAAAGGGGAGCAACCTTTTGGAGGGTTGCACCCTACCCAAAGGGTGCCCTTGAGGCACCCTTCCATGCTTATAAAAGAAGTCATCATGTCCTTTAAAGACATACAAATGAAATCCGAATTTCATCTAATAAGTGAGAGTCCCAATTGCTTTCTTGAGTCTGAGAGTATTCCACCATATTCCAAGTTCGAGATCTTGTTAAGGTGTGCCCCTTGAATAAGAGGAATCCGAGTTTCCTGAGAGAACATTAGCCACAAAGCCGTAGAGCACACGAGACGGGACTGATAAGTTCTTAAGGAGATAAAATCTTCTCGATCCGGATTACCGCATTCGTCGTTTTCATCAGGTTTTTCATATTCTCTGATTGTTGGGTTTTTGGGTTCATGCATGTAAAATTAGATCTACAATTATTTCTGGATACGATTTGGTTTTAACATGTTTATTTTCTGTTTAATGACACTAAGTTGGACAACATAAACAATGGCTGATTGGATCACGTAATCATATAGAAAATTGGCTATTATATATTTTAATTTAGTTTCTGAATCAGTTGAACGTTTCAAGCTGGCGCTTAGTTGTTTTTATTCATTATTATTAATTTGGATCCAATATAAATCTTTTTTACATTCAATTTCTTATAAACTTTTTTTAATCATTATAATGGATTATTAAAATTCAATTATTTATAAATTATTATCTAATAACTATCAACTATAATTTAAATAAAAAACGCAGCATAAAAATTAACTCAACAAAAAAATCCAAATCTTATTATTAAATGGTTTTGATGGGTGATCACGATTTTCACTCGTTACGCAAGCGCATGTATCGTTCAAGTAAATAAAAAGTATCGATTCCACGAGGACTTATCCTTATGTTACGAATATATGTGTGAACCTAACTACCTACGAGTATCTAATTAAAAATTAAATGTAGTTTTTGGTTGAGTTTGATTATAACTTAAAGGAAATAAATAAAATTATGACAGATTTCAAAGATATTAATGAAGAGAAACATCCAGGTTTTATGCAATGCATTCGCTTATAACTTGGAACACATAAGATATCCATAGTCTCTTTCAATGGTCAAGTGTAAATATTTCAAAGTAACTTAATTAACTATATTTCTAAGTTAACCGAGAAACCCTAATTCATCAAGGTCAACATCCAATTATGGCTACACTATAAGCATACATTGTGATAGTGAATCAATACTCTACTGGGAGAGCCCAAAAAGACAATGCATAATGGTAAGGTCTCGACACATACATCGCATACATAATATCATACGACACTGCTTTAAAGTGGCATAATTTTAATAGATTATGTCTGTTAGCACCTTTTTATTGGCATGTGTGTCCGGGACAAAACAAGTTCAATGAGTTGTAATCTTTCTTTCTTGAAGATCTTTGTGCAATTAGACTGGGTTCTGGCTGCTGTGCATCAGACATACGTTCGTGGTGCGTTCGTTGCAGTGTTGAACGGTTGGCGTTAGTGTCACGTTCTCTATTAGTTTCGAACGGGTGCTTCTAGAGAGCAAACGTTCGAGGCACGTTCTTGTGGGTTTTGAACGGGAGCATTCCAGAGAGCTCACGTTCGTTGTGCATTCGATTGGCGTTCGAACGAGTCTTCATAGAAAGGGCGCGTTCGTGTAGCGTTCCAGAGTAAGCGTTTCGAACGCGACTCTGCGATCTGAACGTGTTTTTGGCCTGCAAAACCCTAGGTTTCACCCTACCTATAAATATAACACTTAGCCGCCATTCCCCATTAGTTGAAAGAGCTGAAACACTTTTCCCTTGAGCCAAATCTCTCAAAGCTTTCAACTCTCTTTGAATCCGCCATTGAAGACTTCTTCATCTTCTTGTCTTCTTCATTAATGGGTGTGATTCCATCTTGATAAAACTTCAATACAACATAACCCAAAATCCCTAATCCTTTAGAGTTCTATAGGAGGATTTTTGGTAGTCGGAGTTCCGGCGTTCAGAGGTGAACATATCTACTCAGAGACTTCAGAGGTTCTGAAGAAAAACCGTGGGTCGCGGGCTTGAAGAGTTCATTGAGTTCTTGCAGTATAGAGGTACTTCAGTCGGTGGAGTTGCCATCATAGGTCTTGACCATCGCTGTAAGTTTTTCTCGATATAGTGGATTGGGTGGTAGCCTATACCCGGAGTGGTTTTTACTCGGAAGAGTTTTCCACTTCGTCACCAAAATTATTGTGTTGAATTTTGTGTGATTGATTTTATTTGCTGCTTTATCATCGTTATTGTTTTTATATTTGCAGCATATTTTATTTATTTGTTATTGTGGTTGCCTGTTAATTTGCTGTTGCAATTCCATAGTAGCAATAACAGGACTTGTCCTGCTTATTGTTTATAATTCCGCATAGGGTCAAAACCTAGGATAACCCGAATTTTCAATTGGTATCAGAGCCTGAACTCGATCATTGACCCATTAGCTATGGAGTGTAGTCAACCCTTGAATTGTCCGCCATTTTTTGATGGCACAGAATATTTATTGGAAGGTTCGCATAAAGGCGTTCCTTAAGTCCTTAGATGAGAGGGTCTGGATGACTGTTGAACACGTGTGGAAACCTCCCGTTGTTGTTGTTGATGGGGTATCTTCCCCTAAAGATAAATTGACCTGGACCAACGACGAATTTGATGCTAGCAATAGGAACAGCAAGGCTATTAATGCCATACATGGTGCTGTTTGTTCTGCTGAATTTAGGAGAATATCTATGTGTGAGATAGCCAAAGATGCTTGGGACATCCTGCAGACTGTGCATGAGGGCACATTGTCTGTTAAAAATAGTAGACTTCGGGATCTTGCTACTAGGTTTGAGGTCGCTAGAACGAAGGATGATGAGACCTTTGATCAATTTTATGCTGAGATTAACGATATCGTTAACTCAAGCTTTAACCTAGGTGAGACTATTCCTACCAATAGGATAGTTAGGAAAATCCATAGATCCCTTCCTGATAAATTCCTACCCAAGATTACCGCCATCGAGGAAAGTAATGACCTCAATAAGCTTGATTTGGAATAACTCGTAGGAAAACTGCAAGTTTATGAGAAAAAACTTCCTGGTTATAGAGAGCAAAAAACATTTGCGATGAAAATCGCTAAGGAAGTTGTGCATGATTCGTCTAGCGATAATGATACCTTTACGGATCGTGATTTGGCCTTATTTGCAAAGAAGTTTAAGAAATTTCTTAAACTTAAGAAGATTGGCCATAGCAGTAAGTAATATGGATAGGGAGGATGAGCCTAGAGAGATTAGGCATAGCAGAAGAGAGTCTGGAGAGGATAGGGAGAGTAGATCCCGTGGTGCCCAATGCTATGAATGTGAAGGATATGGTCACGTTAGATCTGAGTGTCCCACATACCTTAGGGCTAAAGGCAAGAAAGTCTGGCAGCATCACTTAGTGATTCTGAAGGTGATGACTCTCCTAAAGGCAATTATATTGCTTTTATTGCTAGTGTCCTGATGAGAGAGAGATAGTATTAATGATGCTGATTCAGAAGTCTCTCTTGATGAGTCTGTTGATGAGGAAGTCTTCAAGTAGCTTATGTTGAACTGTTTAATGAGAGTTTAGCTATTAAGAAGAATAATATAGAGGTCAATAAGAGACTGAAACTAGTTGAGGTAGAAAAGAATGAAGCTCAAGCTAAATTTGAGCAAAGCCTTTTGATGGTAGATGACCTAGAGGAGAGGAACAGAGGCCTAGTTAATAGAGTCCAGATATTAGAGACCGAACTTGAAGATGCTAGAACCCAATTGTCTGTATTTTCTAGTGGAAATAAAAAGGTGGACCGTATGTTAGGTATTATTTCTGAGCCTAACTGTTATAAGGCTTCTTCTTCCAAGGCTGTGTGCCTGTAACAGCTAAATATGACTTAGGTAAGAAACCTGTTGTGTGTATTCATGTTTCCCCTCATCTTGTTCCTCGTTCTGTTTCAAACCTCAATCTAGAGGTGTTGTGGGTAAACCTCGCTCTCATCCGAGGTTTGTGCCTGTTTGCCATCACTGTGGCAAGGCAGGACACATTAGCCTAAGTGCTACATGTTGCACAAACATAAGAGAAGGTCTAAGAGTGTGTCTCCTAGATTTGATTCGTCAAATCTAATGTCTCAAGTTTCTGCACTAACCAAACAAGCTCAATTCTTGAGTGAGAAACTTTCTTTGTGGACTAGGAATTCTCAAGTGGATGAGGTTCCTAGAAAGGTTTGGGTGAGGAAGCAAGATGAGTTCCTAATTACTTCTGAATGCCTTGATCCTGACAGGCATGATGAGAGTGCACTTCGGTGTAACTCCTCTTAGAAGTTGCATTTTTATTTTCTCATTGCATGTGTGTGCGCGTTGTGTTTATGTTTTTACACGTTTGTTTTACTTTCACAGCATATGGGTGTGTGTGTGTGTGTCTTGTTTTTGTTATCTGTCCCTTGGTATATAGGATGGAAACCCGGACATAAATTTCATAGCCGATTCCGAATGGACGGTAGTATGATCTGCACTTGGGATACAACTCCACGTACCATTAGATGTTTTACAAGCTGTTTTGTGTCTTTATTTTTTTTTTTTTTGTGCTTTAAAACTGAAAAATCAAAAAAAAAAAAATTATATATTTTGAAAAAGACCAAAAATATTTTTATGGCTTGTTAGAGCATGAATAGCATGTGCATGTGATCCTGGTATGTAGGATATATGATTATGCATGTATGATATGCTGTTATTTTTCTTGATGCTCTGTATGCATGAGTGTGTGTGATAAAAACCTTTGGTATATCATGTGTTTGCACCTCACATACACATTTTTATTTTATCAAGGCTTGGTCGCATGTATGAGTTTTTGGACTGGCAATCTAATTTCTATCATACTTTGTTCATTTAAATAGTGTGACCTTTGACTAGATGACCTTGCTATCCTCTTTTGCAAAAGTAAAAAGAAATAAATTTAAAAAGAAAAATGAGACTCAAGTGCAAAAGAGCCAAAATGGCCAAATTCAAAAGATAAAGGCAAAAACCCTTCACTCGAAAGAGTTGTTAAATATGAGCTCATGATATTTATGGGGTAAATATTATAGCATGCAACCAATGTTGCTTATTTTCAGTCCTAGTGGTGCTGGGTTTGAACACCTATTTTGTGGACTTGGTTGTTTAGAGATGGATTTCTTTGGCTCTGTCCAGCTCATAAAATAAGGTCTTAAGCCTTGATTCGTTATGCAATTTATTTTTCCACGCAAGTGCTTTATATGCTTTGGTGTTATGTCATATGCATAAATGTTGTATTTAGCCACTTTTAAAATGATGCATATTGTTTCATGTCATAAATAACTGAATACTGACTGGGTATCATTGTATCAGCTTGAAATGCTGTTTCAGACAGTTTTTGACAGTATTTTTTTTTATCTTAGTATGTGCTTGTGTGTGCTTCATGTTATTGCATACCAATTTTTTTCTTCTTTCTTGTGCACCTTTCTGAGTTGTGGTTTACTTCCCGTATGTGATTTTGCTAACTGTATGTACTTGTTAGTGAGTGGGAGTAATTCCTGTTTGTTTATGCTCTTGCATGTGTTATCTCATGTTCTCCTGTTATTTTTTCTGTTTCTTTTGCCCTTTGTCATTTCGTGACAAAAAGGGGGAAAACCTTAATATATAGGAGAGAGCCGTAGAATATCCTTTAGATATCTCCGTTTTAAGGGGAGTTAAGATTAAGGGGAGAGGGATTTCTACTTGTACATGCATGAGATTTTTACCTGCTTTATGGTTTACTTGATTATCTCAATGCTTTTCACGATATATTGTTGTCTATGGATGTTTCAGGTAGCAGGTATGTTGCTGCGGTGGCATTATTTTCAAGACTACTTGTTAGTGTTAGATCGAGTCCATTTGTAATAAGTCACTGTTTTGATGGTTGACAGTTAACTATTTGCTTTGTTGGGTCTATTACCGTAGTCTTTGTAGTAGGTAGTGTTTTGTCACGGAATGCCAAAGAGGGAGATTGTTAGCATCTTTTTTATTGGCATGTGTCCGTGACAAAACAAGTTCAATTGAGTTGTAATCTTTCTTGAAGATCTTTGTGCAATTGGACTAGTTTCTGGCTGCTGTGCATCAGACATACGTTCGTGGTGCATTCGTTGCAGTGTTTGAACGGTTGGCGTTAGTGTCACGTTCTCTATTAGGTTCGAACGGGCGCTTCCAGAGAGCAAACGTTCGAGGCACGTTCTTGTGGGTTTCAAACGGGAGCATTCCAGAGAGCTCACGTTCGTTGTGCGTTCGATTGGCGTTCGAACGAGTCTTCACAGAAAGGGCGCGTTCATGTAGCGTTCTAGTAAGCATTCGAACGTGACTGTGATCTGAACGTGTTTTTGGCCTGCAAAACCTAGTTTTTCACCCTACCTATAAATATAACACTTAGCCGCCATTCCCCATTAGTTGAAAGAGCTGAAACACTTTTCCCTTGAGCCAAATCTCTCAAAGCTTTCAACTCTCTTTGAATCCGCCATTGAAGACTTCTTCATCTTCTTGTCTTTTTCATTAATGGTGTGATTCCATCTTTGATAAACCTTCAACACAACATAACCCAAAATCCCTAATCCTTTAGAGTTCTATAGGAGGAGTTTTAGTAGTCGGAGTTCCGGCGTTCAGAGGTGATACAATCTACTCAGAGACTTCAGAGGTTCTGAAGAAAAAACCGTGGGTCGCAGGCTTGAGGAGTTCCTTGAGTTCTTGCAGTATAGAGGTACTGGAGTCGGTGGAGTTGCCACCATAGGTCTTGACCATCACTGTAAGTTTTTCTCGATATAGTGGATTCGGATGGTAGCCTATACTCGGAGTGGTTTTTTACTCGGAAGAGTTTTCCACTTCGTCACCAAAATTATTGTGTTGAATTTTGTATGATTGATTTTATTTGCTGCTTTATTCATCGTTATTGTTTTTATATTTGCAGCATATTTTATTTATTTGTTATTGTGGTTGCCTGTTAATTTGCATGTTGCAATTCCATAGTAGCAGTAACATGACATGTCCTGCTTATTATTTATAATTCCGCATAGGGTCAGAACCTAGGATAACCCAGAATTTTCAATGTCATGTCAAGGGGAAACCTGACAGATCCACTCACTAAAGGTTTACGTAGAGAGCAAGTTGATAAATCATTGAAGGGAATGAGCTTGAAGCCTATAAATTAAGAATTGTCACTGGAAACCCAATATAGTAGACTGGAGATCCCAAGATCTAGGTTCAAAAAGGACAACTGAAACTTTATGCAATTCAAAACAAGCACTGTAGAGTTCTATATTCTTTCCCATTCCTATAATGATGCAAAGTGTTGTCTATCAAGGTTTGGATAAGCTAAGGCTTTTAATGATAACTATATTAGGAGAATAGTCATACTAGGGGTCGACGAGGTCCAGATTCATCCTCAGTTCGCAGATCACAAGGCCATGGTTGGAGCGGATTTAGATCCCAAACTACGAGCCGACCTGGTAGAATTCTTGAAAAGGCGACACTACAGCTTCGCGTGGTCACACAAAGATATGACTGGAATTGATCTGGAGCTCATCACTCACGAATTGCATGTGGATCCAGACCACGTCCCTGTTAGACAGAAAAGAAGAAAGTTCGCTCCTGAAAGTAACCAGATCATTGACGAAGAGGTACATAAGTTATTGCAGAACGAAGCGGTTAGAGAAGTACAATTTCTGGAGTGGCTTGCGAATGTTGTAGTAGTGAAGAAAAAGAATGGGAAGTGGAGAGTCTGCATCGACTTCACGGATTTGAACAAGGCTTGTCCAAATGACTTGTTTCCTTTACCACATATTGATTCAATGGTGGATGCGACTGCAGGACACAAGTTATTAAGCTTCATGGATGCGTACTCAGGCTACAACCAGATCCTCATGCATCCTGACGATCAAGAGAAGACAGCCTTTGTCACAAACTGGGGGATATTCTACTACAAAGTCATGCCATTTGGCTTGAAGAACGCATGAGCAACGTACCAGCGAATGGTCAATAAATGTTCGACAGTCAAATTGGGAAGACAATGGAGGTTTATATTGACGACATGCTGGTGAAATCAGTCAAATCTGCGCAACATCTCAGTCATCTGGAAGAAGCCTTCGACATCATGGACAGGTTCGGAATGAAATTGAATCCTACTAAGTGTGCTTTCAGTGTCGCTTCAGGGAAATTCTTGGGGTACGTAGTCACGCGACGAGGCATTGAAGCAAATCCAGACCAGATTAGATCAATCCTTGACATCCCTTCCTCTTCTAGCCCGAATGATATCATGCGACTGACCGAGAGGATCGCGGCGTTGAACAGGTTCATCTCCAAATCCACAGATAAGAGTTTTTTATTATTCTCAGCTTTAAAAAGAGCAAATAAATTCGAATGGACTCCTGCTTATGAGGAAGCGCTGAAATGACTCAAACAATATTTAACTTCACCACCTCTGTTGTCAAAACCGCACGACAAAGAAAGGCTATACCTCTATTTGGGAGTCTCGGAACACGCTGTCAGTGGTGTCTTGGTGAGAGAAGAGTCGGGGCATCAACAACCAATCTACTACGTAAGCAGATCATTGCTGGGGGCAGAGACACGGTACCTGTTAATGGAGAAGTTAGTCTTCGCTCTTGTCACAACCGCGAGGAAACTCAAACCCTATTTTCAAGGACATGCGATCACAGTTTACACGACATACCCTTTGAGGAGCATTCTCCATAAACCTGAATTGTCAGAGAGGTTGATGAAGTGGGCGATTGAGCTTAGAGAGCACGACATAGATTAACAGCCTAGAACGGCTATCAAGTCACAAGCTTTGGCCGATTTTGTGGCCGACTTCGCTCCTGATATTTTGGCGGCAGCCGAAGCTGAAGTCAACTCCATTCAGTTGGCAGTCCCTTTGAAGTTATCAGTTGACGGGTCGAGTAACAAAAAGGGTTGTGGTCTTGGAATGGTGATCACTACTCCCACGGGCGATACTCTGCAACAGGCAATCAAATGCGGTTTCAGAGTTACCAACAACGAAGCAGAGTATGAAGCACTGGTCGCAGGGTTATTATTGGCCAAAGAATTGGGAACGAAAGAGATAGAAGTGACATCTGACTCTCAGTTGATAGTCAACCAAATTGAGGGATCTTATCAGGCTAGGGGTCAGACAATGGCTTCCTACAGAAGATAAATGATAAACGGTCGACATTCGACAAATTTTCCATAACCCAAGTCCCAAGAAGCGAAAATTCCCAGGCTGATGCATTGGTGACCCTCGGATCGACTATGGAAGGCGACAAACCACGAACAATACCAGTAGTGTATTTGAGCTGGCCGGCAATCTGGAAGGAAGAGGCAGCTGTAGCCGCTACCAGGTCAGTCGACAGTTGGATGACACCGATCGTTGAATATTTGCAAAAAGGCCTGCTTCCAGAAGATAAAGTGCAAGCTAGGAAAGTTCAAAGACAGTCTACAAGGTTCGTGGTGTTCGAAGATCAGTTGCTAAGAAGGTCGTTCACGGGACCATACTTGAAATGCTTAACACACGACGAAACTCAGCATGTATTGACTGAATTACACGAAGGGGAATGTGGGAACCACTCAGGCGGAAGGAGTTTGGCTCTCCGAGCCCATTCGACAGGGTATTACTGGCCGACAATGAGGCTAGACTCCCTGAATTCACAAAGAGGTGTGATAAGTGCCAGAGATTCGCACCAGTTCCTCATCTACCACCAGAAAAACTAAACCCAATTTTATCTCCGTGGCCGTTCATGAAGTGGGGCATGGACATTGTTGGAAAACTCCCAGCCGCACCCGGCCAACGTGTCTACATGTTTGTAATGACGGATTATTACTCGAAGTGGATATAAGCTGAAGCTTTTGCCAGAGTACGCGACAAGGAGGCTCAGACTTTCGTATGGAGGAATATCATATGTCGGTTTGGCATACCAAGAGAAATTGTGACCAACAATGGTTCACAGTTCATCAACCATCACTTTCAAGATTTCTGCAGGAACTGGGGCATCAAACTGAACATCTCGACACCGCGCTTTCCACAAGCAAACGGCCAAGCAGAGTCGTCCAATAAAACAATCTTGAACACAATGAAGAAGAGGTTGGAAAAGGCTAAGGGCGCTTGGGCGGATGAGTTACCTGGAGTCTTGTGGTCGTACCGAACAACCATGAGATCTTCCACTGGCAAAACTCCTTTCGCATTGACATTTGGAACTGAAGCAGTTATTCCAACAGAAGAAGTCATCCCCTCCCCACGATACCAATGGCTCGACGGAAAAAGTAATCAACAATTGATGAACTTCAATCTCGACACGATTGATGAGACTATGGACATAGCTTCCATTCGACTGGCTGCTTATCGACAGAAGATGGCCAGATACTTCGACAAAAATGTTAGGACTAGGACTTTCCGCACTGGTGATTGGGTCATACGAAGAGTGTTCCGGAACACTAAGGAAAGTGGAGATGGGAAGTTGGGCCCAAATTGGGAAGACCCTTATCTTATCACAGGGGTTGTTGGGAAAAGATCCTACAAGTTACAGACCGTGGAGGGGAATCCCGTTCACAACAGTTGGAACGCGGTGCACCTTAAAAGATTTATCCGGTAAAATTTATGTTCTGTCATTTCTGTACCAGTTAACTTTTTAGAATTGTCGTATTTAAATAAAGCAAAGACGTCTGTAGAAGTTATTCGACGAATTGCAATAAAGATTGTTCATTGAATTCTCGTCCCGCTCCTTACATTCAAAATAATAAATCGTTCATCATTTTTATACACAACGTCAAAAGTACAAAATGTTTTATTTTTTGGCCATCCTTCGATTATAAGTACAAACTGCACAAACACATTCCAGTTAACTCCTATATCCCCGGCCTCAAAGACCCGCTCCCTCTACATTAGTGGTTGTTGGGATGCTGGCAGGGACATCTTCTTCATTCTCCACAATCATGGGCTCAGAATGGCCAGCGGCCAGTCCGACTTTTTCTCCTTCTTCATGCTTCTCGACCTCCACCGTCTCCTCAACAAGGGTTGCAACTGGCTCGACCTCGCCATTCTTCATTTCAATTTCTGTTCCTAACTCTTCGACTTCTTCCTCGGTCGACGAAGAGATGCCAGCTGCGCGCCTTTCGAATTCTCGAATCCATTTCTCAAGCTTCCATTCCACGTGCTTCTCAGCTAGAAACTCCTTCATTAAGTCATACCTATTCTTCATCATGGAGTCAATAGCAATGTCCTCTATCTGCTCTATCAATGACTCATTCTCCTTCTTCATATTTTCGAACCCTTCCTTGTAACCTCAATTGTTAGCTCGGCGGTCTCCTTCTCCAGCTTGAGTGTAGCTTTCACTTCCTTCAATTCCTTCTCAAGAACCTTTTCCTTCATCTGCGACGCAACCAACCCAAACTTTAGGTCAGACGACTCCTTCCTCGCAGCCGACAGAGCCTTCTCAAGTTCTTTGACCCTTCTCTGATTAGACTCCGCATTCTTTCACAGAAATAGGCTGCATTCCAGTGCCTGGGGGTTTTGATTCAGAGCATCATTCAAAAAAATAAATAATAATAATAATATAATAATAATAGTGATTAAATACCCTTACTTGATAGTTTAAGGCGATGGCTTTCTTCATGGCCTCCACAGGCCCGATTTGTGCCAATCTTACTTCATCCCCTTGAAGTAGTAATCATTCGACGAATGAGTCAATGCTTGAGGGATCTGAGATTGCAGTCGACTCCCGCGAGACTTTTAGGGTGAGGTTATCAGAGTCCTCTTCTGTTTCTGCCTCAGCGACTGATTTCCTTTTCTTCCCCGCAGAAGTCATCTCAGTCGACTTCCCTTTCTCTACGACACCCTCACTCGGAATAACCTCCCGAATTTGAGTGCCAGCTTCTCCTTCTGCCTCTACCCTTATCTTCTTATGCGTCCTTGATTTTCTTCCACTCTTCATTTCCTCAAGTGAAGCTATCGTGAATGGCACAGTCATCATTTCCTCTGCGCATAAAAATTCTTCAGTTTTTAGGGGCTCTCGATATCTATTCTCCCCATACAACGTGTGAATCGATCATCTACAGTTTATCACGGGCAAAATGTTTTTACAGAGGGCCAGAACTTTACCTCATTCTCGGTGATAAATATCCTCCCACAACGGAGTCGCCCTTAGTCTTCCCTCTGTCAAGATCCTTTTACACTGTCTTTCCTCAGCCGACAGAGATAGAACGATTTTGGTATTTGAGATTTTACGTGCAGTTGTGAGGGATGGCTATTTCGTAAAGGATCTGCAATAAATAAATGCGTGGTTATTTAAATGCGTTAATTTGACTCCAAAAATTATGAATTAAGGAAAGAAAGTTACTCACTCGACAGACCAAAATTCAGGTATTCGACTAGCCCCTGCTGATCCAAATATACCCTCCCCCTTTGCAAAGAAGTAGTAGGACTGCCAATTCCCTCTATCATTAGTTGGCAATCCAGTAACTAGTGGCATCTTCCTCTATCTAAGGATCAGAGTATATCTCTCTTTTTCCTTCAAATGCTCCTTTAAGTAGTAAGTCTCTAACACATCTCTTACCCCGAAGAGGATTCCCAACTCAAATGTCAAACACTCAACCGACAATAAGATTCTCCACGCGTTAGGCATCAATTGAGAGGGGGCGACACGAAAGTGATCCAGAACTTCCCAGACCAATCTCGGGATAGGAAATCTTAACCCTACAAAAAATGGACGTACGTAGAATCCCTTCCACCCCGGGACCTTGTAATCTATTCTTTCATTCGACGAAAGCACCCGGAGCTCCAAAGAATTTGGGAACCTATACATAATGTTGAGTTCCCTCAACATTTTCCCTGTCATTCGACTAGCAGGGTTTTTCGACAGTAAATTCGTGGGTTCACTGGTAGAAGGAAAGTCACCCGACTCCCCGACAGCGGGCAAAGATCTGAGTGGTATGGCCACAGTAGGGGTCTCTTGGGAAGGCCTAGCTAGAGTGACTGTGCTACTTTCGATCATCCCCTGATACGACCAATCTCTGTTCTCTACACCCTCCTTGGTGTCACTCGACGAATCAATATAACTGTCAATACTAGCGCCTAAGCTACCTAGAGAATCTCCACTCGACATCTTCCAAACAACTAGCATAAAAACAACTAACTTCCCTAATACCCAACCTCCTAAAGATCAAAACCCACAAACACGATTTCTCAACAAGTCACAAAAACCCCAAAGATCAAACGGCCAAATCTACCTTAGAACAGCTTGAATATTCAATATGAATGTTTAAAGAAATTGAAGAACATGAGAATGTTTTGAAGAATACCTTTGTGACACTTGAGAGCTCTATCTTTACTCGACTTCCAAATGAAGCAAAATGAAATGCAAAAGCTCTTTTATACACACAACTCGACTTGGCGCCAAAGTTCCCGCCAAAAGACTCATAGCGCGTTTGCAATTGATGGCCAGGGACAATTTGGTGAAATTCCAAGTGTTGGATCTATGGACCAAAGACATCTACATATCGGTTCATGTCGAGCCACGTTAGGAATATGTTGATAATAACAACTCGACCGGGGACATCACCCTGATGAAAAAAGAAATATGTTTTTCACTCGACAACTTGAGAGAAGTTATTCCTGAACACCATCAAGTTCAGTCGACCGGGGACATCCCCCTGATGAAATAAGAATTATGTTTCTCACTCGACAAGTCGAATAAAGCTACTCCTGAACTACAATCCAGTTCAGTCGACCGGGGACTTCCCCTGATAAGAGAATGGTTATGAAAATCATTCGACATATACGACATGTCGAATGAAATGATTCCTGAACAACCATTAAGTTCAGTCGACCAGGAACATCCCCTGATGAGATAATGGTTATGACAGTCATTCGACACACTGGACATGTCGAATGAAAAGAATCCTGAACCACAATCCGGTTCAGTCGACCGGGTATTTCCCCTGATAAGAGAATGGTTATGAAAATCATTCGACACATACGACATGTCGAATGAAATGATTCCTGAACAACCATCAAGTTCAGTCGACCAGGAACATCCCCTGATGAGATTATGGTTATGAAAGTCATTCGACATATTCGACATGTCGAATGAAAAGAATCCTGAACAACTATCAAGTTCAGTCGACCAGGAACATCCCCTAATGAGATAATGGTTATGACAGTCATTCGACACACTCGACATGTCAAATGAAAAGAATCCTGAACCACAATCCGGTTCAGTTGACCGGGGACTTCCCCTGATAAGAGAATGGTTATGAAAATCATTCGACACATACGACATGTCGAATGAAATGATTCCTGAACAACCATCAAGTTCAGTCGACCAGGAACATCCCCTGATGAGATTATGGTTATGAAAGTCATTCGACATACTCGATATGTCGAATGAAAAGAATCCTGAACCACAATCTGGTTCAGTCGACCGGGGACTTCCCCTGATGAGAAAATGGTTATGACAGTCATTCGACTCACTAGAGATGTCGAATGAAAAGAATCCTGAACCACAATCCGGTTCAGTCAACCAGGGACTTCCCCTGATAAGAGAATGGTTATGAAAATCATTCGACACATACCACATGTCGAATGAAATGATTCCTGAACAACCATCAAGTTCAGTCGACCAGGAACATCTCCTGATCAGATATGGCTATGAAAGTCATTCGACACATACGACATGTCGAATGAAATGATTCCTGAACAACCATCAGGTTCAGTCGACCGGGGACTTCCCCTGATGAGATAATGGTTGTGAAAATCAATCGACGCATTTGACATGTCGGGTGAAATAAATCCTGAGGCGTCATCCAATTCAGTCAACCGGAAGACGACCCTGCTAACTCACGTCGAGTCAAGCAAGATACATGATAAATAACTCGTCACATACAAGTCGAGTAAGCTCACCCCGGAACGTCTGTCACATTTCGTTGACCAAAGACACCCTCTGCTGACTCATGTCGAGTCATACAAAGGTATTGTAATCACTTGGCACATGCAAGTCGAGTGAGGTTGCGCCTGAACAAATTTCTGGTTCAGTCGACCTTGTACGTCCCCTGATCCCATACGTCATGCACCAAAGCCACTGTTCGGTTCAATTCGCATTGGATGATTCCCCATAAGCTCACAAGGTCGACGTACTTGAAATATAAGTTCCCCCATTACGATATGTCGAACAAGGTAGATTTCCTAGACCGTCACGGTGGATCCAAAGACACCTCCAAAATTACTATCGAAAGCCAGAATCATGGAGACCAAAATTCCCCACTCACGAGCTGTACGATGAAGATTTGCCCTAGATCACAGCCATGATCAACAAAATTGAAGAACATTTCCATATTCACTCGACGCACTCGAAGGTACTCTCTAAGCCTAGGACTCCCAGACTTAGAGAGTATGGGACAAACTGTTGGGCCAAAATTGGCCCCAAGGGTAAAAACGACATTACACCGCAAAACCAACCACAAACCTGAGGCCCATCAAGCATACTGGGCCCACAAACGGAATGTCACGGACCGCCTCAAGGGCCAAGCCCGTTAACACTAAGGGAGCCAACAGACACCAGTTACTGGAATCAAGAGGAAATCAAAACTCAATAAAGATCGCCATGAAGTCAATAGATTCGAGCTTTAAGACACGATCGTCAGTTATGAAGCATGGAAAATCAGGAATAACTCACATTGATGGCAACTCCAACGGGCAGAATAGAGAGCCTATAAATGAAAGAAACAAAATATAGGGGGACTTGAGATCTTCAGACACGACCCATCACACAGACATTGTTAGCATACCCCGTCCTCACGGCATTCAAACTGAAGTTAGGGTATTCCTGAAACCTTGACTCTCCCATCTAGAACTATATTCCTTCATTGACACTGACTTGAGCATCGGAGTGCCTGCGGCTTCCACCACACCGGTGGGCAGTAAGCTCCTCATTCACTCTACTCGTTTTATAGGTTCGTTCGTGCCCTACTTTTTGATAATCTCGATTGTGGACCACTACCGAAATCATCCTCCACATTATTAATTGTAAGTATCAACGAAATTAAAAATATATATACATAACGATATTTCTTAATGAAGATAGTAAATTCACTAGTTGATACTGTATTTGTCTAGTGAGCTATCATAATGTTTCACCTAAGGCATTATCAATTAGATGATTTTTTAGCGACATAGTTACAAGTAGATTTTGTTGATGCAACACTAGAAGACTTCGACTCGTATTTGTGGACATTACAAAAAGATATCGAAGCACATTAGCAATGAAGAGAAAATAGATGTGAAAACTAACATTTATTGAATAAAATCTTTTATGGTCTTAGCTTAGAACTCTCTTTGTAAGTGAGTTGTTAATTTAAGTCTATAAACTCATATGAAATATGCACATTCATTTAGATGCATTAGCTCATGTGTAAAAAATTTTTAAATATTTAAATCTTATATTTTGGCATTGAGACCGATGACCGGCGTAAACACATACGTATAGCACAAGCGTACGTATCGTTCAAGTAGTATAAAAAGTATCGATCCCACGAGGACTTAAAACCTTATCTATTAATTTTTATGAGGTTAACTGATTATTGGTATCTAACAGATTGATTTGATTTGGTTGGAAAATGGCGATGATTCTAAATTTAAAACAAGTAAATAAATTTTTGCTTAAGTGAAATGATGAAAATTCAATTTATAAAAACTATCCAGGGTTGTGACTTATTTCAATATTATTTAAAAGATGAAGTAGTTATCTTATAGTTGGGTAATATATCAATTTATTAACCTGGAACACTAAATTATGTAAAAGCTTCTTCCGATGGTCAATTACAAATACCTAGTATAATCCAATTGAACCATATGTCTATGTCAACCAAATTACCTAGATTCATTAAGTTTAAGTTCCAATTATGGCTACCCCCGCCGACAGGTATATTCTTATCCAGTAAGGAAATCTATTAAAGGGTTATCTATCCTCAAGGAAGATCGTGGGCTATTGAGTCTAAGGTCTCAAACTTAAAATCCCTATGTCTAGTTCATTTTAAGTTTACCTTATCAATTTTATTAATGGCCAGTTAATAAAAAGGCTTTAAGATTAATACTCAATAAATAAATCTTTAAATTACCCAAACTATAATCTAACCCTTATAAACCGGTTAAATTGAAATTCATCACAACCCTAGATAACTAACTTAGCTACGACAAATAACTAGGGCTAAAAACTTAAAAGACATAAAATAAAATTGCATAAAGTAAATGCGGTAAAATAAATGCTGAAAGTGAATTAAAATAAAATTGCTAAGGTAAAAGGAATTACTTCTACTATATACTAATTAGATTTCTCCCATAATATAATATAAGCTTTGCAAAACATTACCAACCAGCCATAAATGCGGTATCTTGATTTAGTCAGTTTAAAAAAACCAGCCATAAAGGCGGAATCATTTTACTATAAACCAGCCATAAAGGCAGAATCAAAATAACCAGCCATATAGGCGGAATGAAAACAACCAGCCATAAAGGCGGAATCAAAATAACCAGCCATATAGGCGGAATTAAATTACCAACCGACCAGTCTGGCGCTATCCTTATTAAGTCCAATTTAAAATATTGAATATATTATAATTATGGGAGAATAATCTAAGTAGCAATAGTAAAAGAATTACCTTTTACCCTAGCAATGGGGAGTTACCTCCTCATGGATGAATAGTAAAAACTGTAAAATAAACAAAGTAAATTATTATTATTACAGAACGTAATTAAAAATTACAAAACTAAATTAAAAGAACTTAGAGAGAGAAGAACTCTCTAATTACATCAAAGTAGTGAGAGGAAATGGTACAACAAAAACTGAAATCTCGAGCTCTATTTATAGGCGCGGGTAGGACTCGGGCGTCGCGACGCTAGCTACAGTTCAGTGTCGCGACGCCAGCTACAATGACACGTGTCACTTGCTGATTCACCGGCTCAGATTCTTATCCGATGATGTGGCACTGTTCATGACGTCATTGCTTACGTCACGCTGAGGGCGATTGTCGGCAGCGTTAGATCGCGACACGTGGCACTGGCGTACATTAGCAAGTCCGTTGAGATGTCGACACGTGGCACGGCGTAAGATAGCATAGATGATGATTGTCGGCATCGTAGGATGATGACACGTGGCAGGCGCAATTTAGCAAATCTTCTGTGATGGTGACACGTGGCACGGCGCACGTTAGCAAAGTCAACTTTTCAGATTCTGACCCGTTGACCCGGCGCACGTTAGCAAACTCTGGTGCACGTTAGGCGTCGCGACGCTGATGTCTTGGCGTCGCGACGCTGACAATTTACCGAAATGCCCTTTTTGTCCAGTTTTTCCTGTTTTGCTCCAATTCACCTCCTGAATGTCCTGAAACTTTATTTATCTACAAAATAACACAAAACACATCAAAATATTCACAAAACTCAAGTAACTATACAAAATATAGGTTAAATGTGTGGGAAATAGTGATAGATTACCACTCATCACACCCCCAAACCTAACATTTTGCTAGTCCTCGAGCAAAACATAGAATTAAATAACATAAATATCTTTAAAATTTAACTAAGCCACTTTCGTAGGGATCACGGTTGCATTTAGCATATGCAACAAGCCTTTAAACCCCTAGGTGTGCCTAGTGGACGAGTTGTAGTCTCGTGAGGGTTTACAGCAATGATACCACATACATTTTACAAAAGTAAAAAGGTAATAAAACTAATGTACACAAAAGCAAAAAGACAAGCGAAAAAGAGAATAAAGAAGTTAGTGACTAATCAGGTGAAAATTCTACTCCAAGTTACTAGTTGTTTTGTTTCTTTCTAAATTACTAAATAAGTAAATTCTCCAATTATTTTTACCATTCTTCATATACACAGCCAACAAAATATTAATCAACTCATTTTTGCCCACAACAGTCATAAGTGCAGTTGATAAGAGAGTAATATTTTTGTCCTAAAGTTCTATCAGATTTCACACCTTTTGTAGCAATGGAATAATTTTTCTGATTTTTCTGATTTTTTCTTTGATTTTTTTCTATTTTTTATTTATATACAATACCTTCCGTCTATGTAGCGAGCTTTGGGTCGGTGGCTCCCAAACCAGTTGGCTTTAGGGCACCAGGTGTTAAGACACCTCTACGGACTTAATTACCCAGACTTCAGATATATATTTTTGCAGCATCTTTGATCCATGTAGCGAGCTTTGGGCCAGTGACTCCCAAACCAGTTGGTTTTAGGGCACTAGTTGTTAAAACACCCTTACAGACTTAATAACTCGGATCTCAGACGTTTTTTTTTTTTACTCCATCACTTTTTGAGATGCTTCCTCCAATTAAACTAGAGAACTGAATATTACAAACTTTCCAATTTTAGCTCACGACCGTATGTTACTATGCATATTGATAATACCTTCCAACTGAGCATATGAAGGTCCATTTTAGTCCGTTTTATGGAGAATTTACGAATTAAATAATTCAAAATGAAATAAACAAAAATTAACTTGTTTCAAAATAGGTTTGAGATATGTCTCAGGAGTGGAAACTCCTTACTCAGCTACCTCTCACCAATTTCACCTTTTAGTCAAAACAAAAACACACAAAAAAAAAACACAAAATATTTTTGTAATTTTTGAAAAATTTTCAATTTTTTTGTATTTTTCGAAAAATTTTGGACTAAAAATAAAAACAACACACAAACTAAAAACAAGATATTAATCAACTAATTCCTCCCCCAAACCTAAATGAGACATTGTCCCCAATGTCTTAAACAGTAGAAGAAGAGTTTAGAAGATAATACCTGGTTCACTGAAATTTTATAGAAAATTAAAGGTTAAGATCCAGATTAACCCGACGCCTCTTACCACGATCATCCCCAGACCAATTTATCTTTAAAATTATAGGGTCAACTTGTGGTTCATATGCTAATAGTTGGTCAATTAGATCCGGAGCGGTTCTGGCAGTGAAGAGGAGTTCCTTAAAGGTTTTGATATGAACCCATTCCTCCGGGCATCATCAAGAAACACACAAAGAAAATCATAAAACCCATCAACGTTGTACAGCCCAATAGGTTTCTTGTGTATGTTCAGGTTCGCCCAAGATAGTACAATAAAAATTTCCTCCAATGTACCAAGCCACCTGGCAAAGCAATAAAAGCATCAGCACGGTTAATCATTTCTACCAGTCGTTCAGACATACCTGGCACGATCAGTTCTTCTCCGTTTGATGGTTCAATAAGATTTGCCTCTGCCAAGGGTTTTGGGATGATTCCCAAAACGTGTATGCCTCCTTCTTGTACGGCCTTTGAAATGATCCCCATTAATCCAAGATTGTCTCCGCCATATATTAAGTGCATATTCCTTGCAGCTAAGACTCGACCCAATTCCTGTGCTGCTTCTATGTATTGTGGTTTAGTACCAACACTACTACCGCAAAACACACAGATATTTTCAACTCGTCTTCTTAAAGTGGCTTCCATGTTTTACGTTTTTCTTTCTCAACTCTGGATGACTTCAAAGGTGCAATGATGAGTTGAATTTATAATACCTGAAAAGGGTGAGTAAAAATAACACAAGTATCTTCCAAAGGACGATTAATAGCAAAATAGTAAAATAGATCATGATAGTCAAAAAGGTTTGGATCCTGTCGGAGAAAACAAAGAAAACAACAAAACAAATCAATAATATTAGGAAAAGACAAAGAGATATAATATGTACAAGATTTTACAACTTGATTAACGTCTATGCGTCAGGGACAAGCTTCCCATCCAATTTTCTTATAAATTGGCAAACAGGGTCTTTTTAGTCAGATTCCCAAGACTTAACTGTTGTCTTTCTTTTTTAAATTGTGTATGTAATCTGCGAAAATCTATGTGAACATATCCACTGGGATGCGTCTCAAGAGTCGAAGATATATCATCTAAAGACTCCTTACCCAAGCCATCCCTAATGAATTTAATTTTATCTTCGCGATTAACAAACACCATTCCTAAAGAACGACAACGAGTATTGCAATTCCAACGTGCACATTTGTAACAAACACCCATTTGCTTAGCTTTTCGTTTCTTTGCATAGGTGCTTCTTCCAAAACCAGGCAGATGTGAAAAAAAAAATCAGAAGACTCACCTGCCAATCGGACTCGTGCTTCAATTACCCAACGAATGTTATTGGGAACACCATAGATCGTCAGTAACCTCATCCGTTCTAAGCGAGCTTTGTAGACTTTCATTAGAGATTTTTGAGGGAGAGAGGGAAATTGTTTGTGAAGATTTGCGAGAGCTTATTCTATCTTGAAATGACTTAATCTGCAAAAACTAAACACAAAAAATTAAATCACACCAAATCACAATATATATAAAAATTGCATGGGTTGCCTCCCTGCGAGCGCTAAGTTTAAAGTCGTCAGCTAGACGTGACTGCTCGAACGTTTATGCTGGATCTGAAAGTGTGATACTTTATTTTTATCTCTCAAAAGATTCTCCCCAGTAGTGCTTGACACGCTGACTGTTAACTTTGAATGTGTTGTTGGTATTGGGATCCAGTAACACCACAGCTCCATATGGTAAAACCTGAGTGATCACAAATTTCGAGTTTCCGGACCACCTAGATTTCAACTTTCCAGGGAAAAGTTTCAATCTCGAGTTGTACAACAACATCTGCTGCCTTGGTTCCAACTGTCTGTGCACTATTTTACGGTCATGCCATTTTTTGGTATTTTTCTTGTATAATTTGGCATTCTCATAAGCCTGTAGGCGAAATTCCTCCAATTCATTGAGTTGGTGAAGTCTTTTCTCTCCTGCAGCTTGTGAATCAAGATTCAACTTCTTCAGTGCCCAGTACGCCTTGTGTTCAAGTTCCACTGGCAGATGGCACGCTTTCCCAAACACCAATTGATATGGGGACATACCAATGGGTGTCTTGTAAGCTGTTCGGTAGGCCCATAATGCATCATCTAGTTTTGTAGACCAGTCCTTCCTTGTTGATCCAACGGTCCTTTCTAGGATTCTCTTGATCTCCCTGTTTGAAACCTCAACCTGTCTATTTGACTGTGGATGGTAAGCAGTGGCAACCTTGTGAGTAACTCCGTATTTGGATAGGAGTGCATCAAAGTATCTGTTGTAGAAATGTGAGCCACCATCGCTGATAATTGCCCGAGGTGTTCCAAATCGAGTGAAAATATTCTTTTTCAGGAATTTGATCACCACTTTTGAATCATTGGATGGCAGTGCAATTGCTTCAACCCATTTGGAGACGTAGTCTACAGCAACCAGGATGTACAGGTTTCCAAATGATGGAACAAAGGGTCCAATGAAATCAATACCTCATACATCGAATATCTCTACTTCCAGAATGTTTTGCAACGGTCCTTCGTTTCTCCTCGAAATATTCCCCGTTCTCTGGCACCTGTCACATTGAAAAGCAAAAATATAAGCATCTTTAAAAAGTGTGGGCCAGAAAAAACCTGATTGAAGGACTTTGGCTGCAGTTTTGTTTCCGCTGAAGTGTCCGCCGTATGGTGATGAATGACAGTGTTGCAGAATACTGTTGACCTCCTCCTGTGGAACACACCGTCTCAATAATTGATCATCACATCGTTTAAACAGGTACGGTTCATCCCAGACATAGTGCTTGACTTCTTTGAAAACTTCTTCCGTTGCTGAGTTGTCCATTCCAACGGCCATTTTCCTGACACAATGTAGTTGACATAGTCAGCATACCAGGGACTTCCTGTTGTTTCATGGCAAATAACTGTTCATCTGGAAAAGTTTCTTTGATTGTCAGTTCTTTGTCAGCTGTTTCTCCATTCTCGAGCCTCGATAAGTGATCTGCCACCTGGTTTTCTGTTCCTTTCCTGTCTCGAATCTCCACGTCGAATTCTTGCAAAAGAAGTATCCAACGGATCAATCTGGGTTTGGCATATTTCTTTGTGATCAGATATTTGATTGCTGAATGATCTGTGTAGACCACCACTTTGGGACCCAGCAGATAGGAGCGAAATTTGTCAAAAGCGTACACAACTGTGAGCAACTCCTTTTCAGTGGTTGTGTAGTTGAGTTGAGCTTCATTCAGAGTTCTGCTGGAGTAGTAAATGGTGTGGAAAATATTTGCTTTGCGTTGTCCCAAAACTGCACCTACAGCAAAATCACTAGCATCACACATTACCTCGAATGGAATGGTCCAATCTGGTGCTACAATGATGGGGGCAGAAATCAGCTTCTGTTTTAAGATCTCGAAAGCTTCCTTGAATTCTTTGGTGAAGTTGAAAGGCACATTCTTTTCTAGAAGATTGCAAAGAGGTTTGGCAATCTTGGAAAAGTCTTTGATAAATCTCCTGTAAAATCCTGCATGTCCAAGAAAACTCCGAATCCCTTTGACAGATGTTGGTGGAGGTAGTTTCTCAATTGTCTCGATTTTTTCTTTGTCTACCTCGATTCCCTTTTGTGAGATCCGGTGTCCAAGAACAATGCCTTCATGTACCATGAAATGGCATTTCTCCCAATTGAGTACCAGGTTTGTATCTTCGCACCTTTGTAATACATGTTCCAAATTTTGCAAAAAATGGTCAAAAGAATCTCCAAACACAAAAAAATCATCCATAAAAACCTCCATACTCTGCTCCAGCATGTCTGAGAAGATGGCCATCATGCAACGCTGAAAAGTGGCAGGGGCATTACATAATTCAAATGGTATCCTGCGAAAAGCAAAAGTACCATAGGGACATGTAAAGGTAGTTTTTTCCTGATCTTCTGGGGCAATAGCAATCTGATTGTACCCTGAATATCCGTCAAGAAAGCAATAGAACTCATGTCTTGCCAGTCTGTCTAACATCTGGTCAATGAATGGCAGCGGAAAATGGTCATTTCTCGTGGCTTTGTTCAGCTTCCTGTAATCCATGCATACTCTCCATCCCGTCACCGTTCTTGTTGGAATCAACTCGTTCTTTTCATTGGTAACCACAATAATTCCTCCTTTTTTGGTACACACTGCATAGGACTTACCCAAGTGCTGTCTGAGATGGGGTAAATGATGCCAGCATCCAACCATTTGATGATTTCTTTCTTCATGACTTCCTTCATGATTGGATTGAGTCTCCGTTGATGCTCCACTGTGGGTTTGTACTCATCGTTCATCAGAATATTATGCATGTAAAATGATGGACTAATGCCTCGAATGTCTGCTATAGTCCAGCCAATGGCTCTTTTGTGCTCTCGTAACACTCTCAATAGCTTTTCTTCCTGCTCCAATGTTAGTGAAGAAGAAATAATAACAGGTAATTCAGAAGAGTTTCCAAGAAATACATACCTGAGATGGCTCAGAAGTAACTTTAGTTCCAGCTGCGGTGGTTCTTCAATTGAAGGCTTGATTCGATCTTTCTTTGGCAATTCCAAGCTTTCAACTGGTGGTGTTGCTTTGAATCGGAATGGTTTGTCAAGGTAGTTGATACATTCCAAGATTTCAGCATCTAGCTCGCTATCAGTCATGTTGGTGATGAAAGTTTCAAGTGTATCCGTGGGATTTGGCTCAGTATTCTGAACAATATATCAACAACATCAACTCTGAAGTATTCTTCTTCTTCCTTTTCATCGCTCGGGAATTTCATGGCTTTGAAAACATTAAATGTCACTTCTTGGTCCTGCACTTTCATGGTTAGTTCTCCTTTTTGCACATCAATTACAGTTTTACCTGTAGCCAAAAATGGTCTCCCAAGAATGATAGGTACTTCTTTGTCTTCTTCCATGTCAAGGATGATGAAATCTGCTGGAAGTATGAGTTTGTCAACTTTAACCAGCACATTTTCCACGACTCCTCTCGGAAATGCGAGTGTTCGATCGGCAAGTTGCAAAGATACTGAGGTAGGCATTGCTTCTCCAATTTGCAGTTTCCTGTAAATAGAAAAAGGCATCAAGTTAACACTAGCACCTAAATCACATAAAGCCTTACCGATGTAATGTTCTCCAATGGTGCATGGAACTGTGAAACTGCCAGGATCTTTCAACTTCGGGGGAAGTTTCCTCTGAATGATGGCGCTGCATTCTTCTGTCAAAGCTACTGTCTCGTAATCTCCCAATCTTAATTTTCGTGAAAGAATGTCTTTCATGAATTTTACATAGCTGGGCATTTGTTCCAAGGCTTCTGCAAATTGTATGTTAATGTGCAGCTTTTTGAAAATCTCCAAGAAACGAGCAAATTGCTTGTCCAGTTTGTTTTTCTGAAGACGCTGAGGAAAAGGTGGAGGTGGAATGATTTGTTCTGGTTTTTTTTCCTTTGCTTCTTTTTCTTCCATCAGTTCTTTCTCGCTTCTTTTGGAACTTCTTCTTGGGGCATCTTGATTCCAACGTCTTTGTTGATCTCAGTACCACTCTTTAAGGTAATGGCTTGACTTTGCTCCTTCCCTCGGTTCCTTGAATTTAGTTCTGTGTTGCTGGGAAGATTACCTGGCGGTCTGTAGCTTGAGCATTGGCCAGTTGTCCGATCTGATTCTCCAGTGCTTTGATGGAAGCTGATTGACTCTGAATCATAGCTTCATATCTTTTTAATTGAGCTAGCATCTCTGCCATTACTGGTTCATTTGTCTGCTCCTGGCCTTTGTTCTGTTGCTGGAATCCAGGTGGTGGATAATTCTTTTGCCCTGAATTGTTGCTCCATGAAAAATTAGGATGATTCATCCACCCTGGGTTGTAGGTATTGGAATATGGATTATTCCTCTGTCTGTTGAAATTGTTGACATAATTCACCGTCTCTTCAAGTTGGTGTGGTTCTGGTACTCCTCCATATGGTGAACTTGTGGATCCAGTGGTGCTTTGAGTGTTGAGAGTCTCCATAAATTTGCATATCTGATCCAGCTTGGTGTTGAGTGCTGTATTGGTTCAAACTTAATAAATTCCTGCAATTCTATGAATTATGCTCCTTTCTGTTGGCCATACGGAATTGTTGTTGGCCATTTCTTCAATTAGGTCTCAGGCTTGATCTTCTCCTTTTGCCATCAAAGCTCCTCCAGCAGCAGCATCAACTGTGGTTCTCATCAGTCCAGAAAGTCCATTATAGAAAGTTTGGACTTGAAGCCATTTTGGAATCTCATGGTGAGGACACTTCCGGAGCAAATCTTTGTACCTTTCCCAAGCTTCATACATGGATTCTGAATCTTGCTGCACAAAGGATGTGATGTCATTTCTCAACTTTGCAGTTCTGGCTGGTGGAAAGTATTTTGCAAGGAATTTGGTGGCTAGAGTGTTCCAAGTTGTGATGGATCCAGCTGGTAGTGAATGTAGCCAAGCTTTTGCTCTGTCTTTCAAGGAATATAGGAAAACTCTCAGTCTCATAGCTTCTTCGGCTCCTCGGTTGTAATTGAATGTGCCGCAAACTTCCAGAAAGTTGATGATGTGGGCATTAGGATCTTCCATTGCATTTCCTCCAAACTGAACTGTCTGCTGAATCATCTGAATGCAAGTTTTGATGTCACCTGCATTTGCTGGTAAGGGAGGAAGTACAATACAATAAATGAGGCCATTTACCACCGGAATGGTTCTGTCTCGAATGGGAATTGGTGGTGCAACCTCCAAAGGTTCAGGTTCCATGTTGACTAAAGCTTATTGGCCTTCTCGCCTTTCCCTTCTCAACTGTCTGATGGTTATTTCAATTTCTGGGTCAAGCGGTCGGAGTTCAAAGCTTCTGGTTCGTCTCATATAGTTTTTGAGAACCTGTAACACAAGAAAACAGAAATAATAAGTAAAAAGAAAAATTAGATACAAGTAACGAATCTAACTCGTAAACTAATAATAAAAGATAAATAAGTCCCCGGAAACGATGCCAAAAACTTGACCGGCGTAAACACACACGTATAACGCAAGCGTACGTATCGTTCAAGTAGTATAAAAAGTATCGATCCCACGAGGACTTAAAACCTTATCTATTAATTTTTATAAGGTTAACTGATTACTGGTATCTAACAGATTGATTTGATTTGGTTGGAAAAAGGCGATGATTCTAAATTTAAAACAAGTAAATAAATTTTTGCTTAAGTGAAATAATGAAAATTCAATTTATAAAAACTATCCAGGGTTGTGACTTATTTCAATATTATTTAAAAGATGAAGTAGTTATCTTATAGTTGGGTAATATATCAATTTATTAACCTGGAACACTAAATTATGTAAAAGCCTCTTCCGATGGTCAATTACAAATACCTAGTATAATCCAATTGAACCATATGTCTATGTCAACCAAATTACCTAGATTCATTAAGTTTAAGTTCCAATTATGGCTACCCCCGCCCGACAAGTATATTCCTATCCTGTAAGGAAATCTATTAAAGGGTTATCTATCCTCAAGGAAGATCGTGGGCTATTGAGTCTAAGGTCTTAAACTTAAAATCCCTATGTCTAGTTCATTTTAAGTTTACCTTATCAATTTTATTAATGGCCAGTTAATAAAAAGGCTTTAAGATTAATACTCAATAAATAAATCTTTAAATTACCCAAACTATAATCTAACCCTTATAAACCGGTTAAATTGAAATTCATCACAACCCTAGATAACTAACTTAGCTACGACACATAACTAGGGCTAAAAACTTAAAAGACTTAAAATAAAATTGCATAAAGTAAATGCGGTAAAATAATGCTGAAAGTGAATTAAAATAAAATTGCTAAGGTAAAAGGAATTACTCTACTATATACTAATTAGATTTCTCCCATAATATAATATAAGCTTTGCAAAACATTACCAACCAGCCATAAATGCGGTATCTTGATTTAGTCAGTTAAAAACAACCAGCCATAAAGGCGGAATCATTTTACTATAAACCAGCCATAAAGGCGGAATCAAAATAACCAGCCATATAGGCGGAATGAAAACAACCAGCCATAAAGGCGGAATCAAAATAACCAGCCATATAGGCGGAATTAATTACCAACCGACCAGTCTGGCGGTATCCTTATTAAGTCCAATTTAAAATATTGAATATATTATAATTATGAGAGAATAATCTAAGTAGCAATAGTAAAAGAATTACATTTTACCCTAGCAGGGGGGAGTTACCTCCTCATGGATGAATAGTAAAAACTGTAAAATAAACAAAGTAAATTATTATTATTACAGAACGTAATTAAAAATTACAAAACTAAATTAAAAGAACTTAGAGAGAGAAGAACTCCATAATTACATCAAAGTAGCGAGAGGAAATGGTACAACAAAAACTGAAATCTCGACCTCTATTTATAGGCGCGGGTAGGACTCGGGCGTCGCGACGCCAGCTACAGTTCAGCGTCGCGACGCCAGCTACAGTGACACGTGTCACTTGCTGATTCACCGGCTCAGATTCTTATCCGACGACGTGGCACTGTTCATGAAGTCATTGCTTACGTCACGCTGAGGGCGATTGTCGGCAGCGTTAGATCGCGACACGTGGCACCGGCGTACATTAGCAAGTCCGTTGAGATGTCGACATGTGGCACGGTGTAAGATAGCATAGATGATGATTGTCGGCATCGTAGGATGATGACACGTGGCAGGCGCAATTTAGCAAATCTTCTGTGATGGTGACACGTGGTACGGCGCACGTTAGCAAAGTCAACTTTTCAGATTCTGACCCGTTGACCCGGCGCACGTTAGCAAACTCTGGTGCGTGTTAGGCGTCGCGACGCTGGATGTCTTGGCGTCGCGACGCTGATAATTTACCGAAATGTCCTTTTTGTCAAGTTTTTCCTGTTTTGCTCCAATTCACCTCCTGAATGTCCTAAAACTTTATTTATCTACAAAATAACACAAAACACATCAAAATATTCACAAAACTCAAGTAACTATACAAAATATAAGGTTAAATGAGTGGGAAATAGTGATAGATTTACCACTCATCAACCGACATATCGGTCTACCACACCGACATATAGGTTACTCTGCTCTGTTCTGTTCTGGGCAGTTTTACATCTCCTCGGGAATCAGACTACTCCACACCGGTCACCCATATCGGTCAATATGGAGTTTGTACAGTTACTGGATTCGGCCAAGAGCATACCAGCATTCATATCGGTCAATTTTCATATTTTACATGCTCTCATAAACTGGCATGATTCATAACGATCTCCATACTAGTCAGTAATCCAGTCTTTTTTGCGCTTACCGATGTCAAACGATAATATTTTATAGTCGTTGTAATGGTAGACCGACATATCGGCCTCTACAGACTGGCATACTGGCCTCAACGCAAACATGAGAGACTGCTTCTTTTCTCTATATATTGAGTCCATATTTCATTTTGTCATACCCTTGAACCTTCATACAATTTCTTCTAAGGAAAAAATAGAGAGTTTTCAAAACCTTCATCATCATACACTCTCATACTCAAGCTCACACACTACACTTTCATATCATTAGTAGTGAGCTTAAAACACTTGGGTTAGCACCTCACATCTTCAATATTCTTAACTTTTGTGAGTGTCCAAGTAAATTGTAAAATCTTGATATCCATACACTTGTGGTTGGATAGTCCTTTGTTGAGTGGGTATTCTCAAAAAGGTAATTTGAGTAAAAGTTTTGATTAAGCTTAGGAACATAACTCAATGTAAGAGTTTAAGAGTGAGCCATTGGAAAACTATTGTGTAAAAGTTTGGAGTGAACCTAGGGGACAAAACTCTTGATTGCAAGTGAGCCACAAAAAATTCGATGTAACTTGTGGATTTAACTTAGTGTAAATCTGCAAGCGTGGCTTGTATAATAAAGTCATATTTTTCCTAATAATCTTGTAATTTGTATCACATGACTATTGTCCCTGCAGGCCAAGCTGTCGTCATTCTTTAATTATTAAATTGGCGTTAGTCATGTGATTTGTATGCTAAAGTCATATTTACTTTTGTAGTTATATACGCCCTCCTATTTACAAAATATTTCTTAATTATAACATTCAATATTGTCAATTTAATTACTCTAACTGACTCATATTTAAAGCCAACTTGATTTAAATGAACAATCATGTCATAGTCATTGACTCATAGTTTAAGGATTATGATGATTCATATTTAAGGGCAACGCACAAATATTAGTTAAAAAATAGTACAATCATATAAAGATAAACAAAAGTAATAGATCATAAATGTTAACATAAAATAGAACAAAATTACTAAAGAATAATAAAAAAAAAATTATAGATCGCATTATTCCAACACAAGTTTTGTTTGAGTTGGTGTTCGACGCACCAAATTTTATTGTTTCATTGTAAATACAATGTACATTTATATTCTATTATGAATAAAATTAAGTAATTTTTATCAATATATTCTATTATATCGTAAAGGCGTAAAAGACCTTAGAATGAATAGTTGTGACATAATTACAAAAGCGCCGCAATTGTTACTGAGAAATTTCACATATTCAAAGGTTTACATATCTGGTCGGTTAGTAATCTCGTGAGACTGTTACATATCGTGTATTAAAATTGTTCTGATGATTTGTCTCAGTAAACCATGGCTCTTGAGAGACTCATATAGACATATAGGTATTTATTGGATAAATACTGAATGACTCATTTGAAGATTCCTGATAGATGGTACACCAACATCAATAGGAATCTTTACGATTCAGATAGCATATTAGCTCATTTGACTTGTGATACCACTGTGGATATGTGAGATATCCTCCATACTGTAATATCCCGAGTTTTTTAGAACATTGCAAAAATATTTCTGAATTAAAGTTAAGGATTTGAAAGGGGATGGTAATTGAAGACGTAATTAGAACTTTGGATTTCGAGAAAGGAGAAGGAAGACTTCGTTGACACTCATGTATAAGAAAAAGCAAACAAAAACAATAATGCCAGAAAAATAACAAAATATAATAATTAAAGTCACATTAAGGGATATAACAACTTGGCTATAGGGCAAAAACAAGGTCATATTCGTATTGATGATCTTCATATTGATCTTTTGCACGTGGAGACATGGGAATTTCACCGTGGATGATTAGGGATTGGAGACTATGAGGAAACTTGACTTTGTTGAAACCTTGGATGACACATCTTGATGACTCTTAAATAGTAGTAAAGTGTTACCAGACTCTATCAATAATATTACTTTCTAGATTTCGGCGGACTGAGTCTGCAGAGAGAGCTATGAGATCACAGGTATGATGGAAAGTAATCTCTTATGGAAAATATCATCATATTCGTAATAAGCTCTAAGTTTCGATCTTGATGGCCAATTGATGAGTCTTCAATTAGTAAGCGGGTGTGATAGTATGATTCTAATCAGATGGATTAGGTGGAAAACGAATGAATAATCATATGTCCATTATGAAGTAATGGTTTCAATTCAGACAGTAATACTTTTGTGGCGTTTATATCATCGATATAAAATATTACTGATAAGGGAGGAAACTCACAAAGGCTGGCTTCTGAGATTCTAGAATTATTGGGTTGGATTGGACTTGGCCCAAGAATAAATCCATTTAAGAAACCAAGTTCAAATAAAGTGCCAAGACTCTATTTGTAATGGTTGAAGAAATCATAGTTGTTAATGAAAATTGTGGAAAGATATTTGTGATATCAACAATGAACAATTGCAAAATTATTTCTGTATTGGATCAAACTATCTGTTTTTCCATTCCAAATACTTCTAAAAATGAAACGCCATCTCTTAAAGCTTGTATGAACTCTTTCCATAATATCCATTACAATCTCTCTAGGCAAAATGGCGGATGAAGTTTCATAAAGACAATTATAAATATCCTTCCAAAGGTCTTAAACACATTTTGAATCAATAACTGCTCGATCAGTGATTGACCATTTGTAAAGCTTTTGATATATCTCCTTAGCTCTGGCAGCCTGTAGACAAGAGCTAGTATTGACAGAAGAGGATGTCATGGAAGAATTTTGAATATTCATTAATAACTCAAGAATCTCATTATAGGGAGAGATAATGATAATTTCTTCATAAATAAGAAACTTCCACAATATTCATGCCTGAATGGAAAGGATAACAATTATCATGGTGACAAGATATAAAACAGAGATGTGAAGGACCTGCAAAATCCACTTTTGAGTACTGAGAATCTTTAAAGGTGGTTGGTGGATTATGTGTAATCTGCTTTAAGCTCTTTATAGTTGCTATATGTGCAGGACCCCAAGGTGGAGCATTTTTCTTCAGGATACGAGACATCTGGCTTGTATATTGTGACACATGTGGCAAAAATATCTTGAAATAATTGACAATCCCAAGAAATTATTGGCTTTGTTTTGTGGAAAAATTTTCATCAGGGAACCGAAGTAGTCCCTGTTCAATGTGAGGACCAAGCTGGATAAAGTGGTATTTTTTGGCACATTTTCTGAGGAGAATATATTTATGTAGATCCATAAAAGGTCGAAGTAGTTCTAAAATAAGAGAGACCGAGAACGGTGACAGAGTGGTGGTACCACCTATAGGAAAGCATAAACAGGAGATCTTGGATGAGGCTCACGATGCTCCTTATAATATGCATCCTGGGAGCACATGATGTCTAAGAATCTGAAGAAGATATATTGGTGGCCGGGAATGAAGTGAGAGAATTCAGAATTTGTATCTCGATGTTTGGTTTGTCAGCAAGTTAAGCCAGAGCATCAACATCCAGCCGGATTACTCCAGCCTCCACTTATACCTAAGTGACCATGAGAAAACATTACGATAGATTTTATAGTAGGACGGTCGAGGACATAGTAGGGCTATGATGCAATTTAGGTAATAGTGGATCGATTGTCTAAATCTGCCCATATTCTTCCGATTCAAGCTACATGGGGACCAGAGAGACTAGTAAAACAGTATGTGGAGCAAATTATATTGTTAAATGGTGTACCATTGTCGATTGTATTAGATAGAGATGTCAGGTTTACTTCTTTTTTTTCGAAGAGTTTCCAGAAATCTTACGTTTACACTCCAAAATGGTAATAATCATGTACCAATCTCCAACGACCCCCAAATATCATAACAAATGAATCAGTGGTCAGTATACGTCACAAGGATCACAGTGATTGTGGTGACGGTTGAAACATGGTGATTACTGATGAATGCTCAAATGACGATAACTTTCATTTTGACTCATTTCTCAATAACTGAAGGTCAAATTTGGGCAAACGAAGTGTCCACACTGCGTATCTCGACAAGGTAACAATTCAAGTCCTGGAGGTGAGGTACACGTACGGTGGCGTGTGGGCACATGGAGGAGGAGACGTGGTGGTGCGTGGGCGCGTGTGAGGGCGCTTCCGGTAGAATCTATATGGCGGACTGGTTCCGTTGGATTCGTCTCGTCGAGAGAAGTCTTAAGATGTGGCCACTCACCGGAAATGGAGATCGGACAACTTCACACGATGGACTTTCTCTCTCTGAATAGACTTTCTCTCTCTGAACAAACTTTCTCTCTCTAGTTGTTTCTCTCTCTGTGGTTTTGATTTTTTCTCTAAAAACTCTATGCAAATGCTCTCAAATGTCTTTGTAATTGTCTTCAAAACTTTATTTGCTCACAGCTAAAACACCGTCCTCACCCTCTCTTTGGATTCAACTTAAAACACTTCCAAAATGCAAATTAAAGATAAGTTAGGAGTGGGTGAATGGTTGTTGTTTGATTAAATTAGGGGTGAGGTGAATGGTTGTTGATTGTTTTGTTTGGTTTAGGGGACAAATAAATATATGATGTTAATGATAATGTGATTTTGGATTTTAAAAAAAAATGAGATATTACAAATATTTGTTGAGCTTGGGTCATGAAATTTTGTGTCTTTTTATTAAAAGCTGAAAAAACAATAAAATTGGATTTTATTAGTCCGTTGATTTTTGTCCAGTTCATCGGCTTTAATTAATTTTCAACGATTTTTTAATTTTTTATTTTGAAAGTTTAATAGAACCAGACTTATGATCAGTTCTCGATTTGACTAATCGATCCATTTTTTAGAAAACTGGGCGCCGAGATTTTAGAGTGTGGTAGAATATTATGGACTATTTATCCTACAAACATTAAATATAAGATTGATTGAACATATATAGACGGGCTTGTCTACAGTACCCAAGGGTATCAAATACCCATAGGTACATACATACATTTTTGAGCATTGAACATGTAACGTAGAGCATTAAACATGCAAAATGTATCAATAAACATGAAATTTTTTAAAACATAAAATTAGTTACATGTTTATTGATAGAATTTGCATGTTTAATGGTCAAAGTCACATGTTTGAAAATACTCTTGAGTATCATAGCATTTTCCTAGAGAGGTTTGTAGCAGCATCCTCATAATCTTTCTTAAATCAATGACGAAAAAACTTGAAGTTCCATTAATGACGTGCACTTACCTCATGATTACGTTGGTGGGAAAAAAAGGTTAACGTTTGATTAACATTAACCTTTTTCATTGTAACCTTTAAATCTGCATTGATAGTATTGATGTTGAATTGAAATCTAGTGATGAGTTAAGTTCTACTACATTTTTTATAATCTATTTTTACATATATAATAATAAATAGTTAAGATTAAATTACATATTAATTTTTATTTAATAATTAATGATTATATATATATATATATATATATATATATATATATATATTGTTTGTGCAATTTTTATGCACGAAAAAAGAGAAACGTGTAAGATTCAAACCTCCTGAGACAAAGTCTCAGCAAATGGTGTTTGATTAAGTAAATAAGCCTCCAAGGGGCGAAAGCACACAAATTACAGTCCTAAGAGTTATGAAACAAATAAATAAAAAATATGTTCGTTTGAGTCTTCATTTGATCAAACGCTTTCTCTTCATATCAGTGAGTTTTTTATAGTGAACTTTGCCAACCGCTTGGACCGTTTTTAGCTTGTAACTTCCCTGCAACCGCTAGATCGTGGTAACCGTTGGATCATGTCTTCAACTTTGAGTAATGCGCCTTAACTGCTTGATTGTGGAGGGAAAACTGCCTAACTGATGTAGTAGTGGGATCAACTGCATCATGTGTTCTCGTTCTAATCGCTACTTCGATCGTCCTGAGCTCTTCCCTTGTCGCTCTTTTTGCCTTTGTGCTTTACTCCTTCGTTCTATGGCGATTTCGCTCTAAGGTGACTTTCTTTTGTCAACAATTGTCCCCAAAATTCACCTTGATTGAATTGAAAATGAAATTGTGGTGAATTTCTTCATATCTGGGTGATAGGCGTCAGCCTACAAGTTCTCGCGTTACGACACCTATCTAGGACGACTTTATAGTTTCCTCATCATCCTCCGGATCTCCCCCTCGATCGGCTATCCTAATTGCACATTGGTGCTCATTCAGATGCACTTATTGAGGCCTGGCGCTTTTTCTTCTTGTTCGGGGAAGGCCATTGCATTGGTTGAGGATTGGTCCGATGGGCTTTCCTTTTCGCCCTCGGCTCTTCAATGAGAACTTGTGTCGCCGCATGTTGGTGTTTCCAAGGCATTGGCGGAGAGGCCGTCTATTTCGAATACTGGGCCTGAGGCTGTGAGTCCTTTTTCTCTTCATTTAGTTTATTACTCCAGTTTATATCTATTAATTTCTTCTTTATACGCAGGCATCTGACCCACTGCTGCAATCGGTCCAGAAAATTTTGGATCGCCTAGGCCAGTTGTCTTCTGTTCCACCTTGGCCTTCCTCGCTTCAGAGCCAGCACAGACCTGGAAGTATTTCGGGAAATCATCGGTTAATATGTTTTTTTACTATGTTGGAGATTGGCTAGGCCGCTCTGCCAGAAAACATTCTCAAATTGGAGAAATGTTCCTCCGAATTAAGCTGACTACTAGCTCTCCATGTCTTGCCTATATCAGTAGATGATCGACTCTTCCTCCAAGAATTGCATAATGATATAACGGCCCTTATCTCTCGGTATCGCAATATACATAGCCAAAAAATTAGGCTTCGTTCTTCCATGACGAAGAAAGAAAGACTCCGCGATTCTCTCGACGCTCTTCATGAGACTCTGAGGGAGCCACGAATGAAATGGTGACTGAAGAATCAGTTCTCGTGGACTTAGAGTGACAATTACAGGAAATCCAGTGTCTTATTGAGGAAAATCTTATTAGGAGAGAGGCTAAGAGGAGGGCTATTGCCACTCAAGTAACGGAGGTGGATACATCTTTGGCAGAGTACGAAGGTTAGGCCCGTATCGATTTCGAGAAAATCTCGGCCGATTTAGAGACGGCGGATTCGGAAGTGCAGAAGGAATGGTATCTGATGAGGGATACATTTTCTGCCATAAAGGAATTGCCCGAGGATTTTTGGCGGTCTTCGGTTCGAAGCCAATGATGCATTGTAGGGCGCTATGTCGTCCAAGCGCTGTACTTTTGAGGACGTTTTCGTCCTAAGTTAATGAAAATACATTATTATTTTACTGAACTTTGTCCTTATTGCAAAGACATTACATTCTCATGCTCCTATAATAAGGGCATATATTTTTTTAAGTATTTGCCATTTATCGCCCTAATATGCACTTTTTCATTTAAATTTTTTAAATGATAGGCCCCATTTGACAATACATCTTTTACCTCAAATGGGCCTTCCCAATTAGGCGACCATTTTCCATATGCCAGATCTTTGGCACCAAGTGGCAATATAGTTTTCCATACTAATTCACATTTTCTTAACGATTTAGCCATGACTCTGATTATATTCCTTGGCTATTTTCCTCTTTTGTGCTTCTAGATGATTTATCACATCGCATTTAATGCCGTCCAATTCATCATGTGCCCTTGACATGCTCGCCTTATATCGTCCGTTCAGAGCGTATTCTTCTTCTTCCAGTTCGCTCTTGTGACTTCCTTCCAGCAAACAATCTACCCCACATGCCTCTCTTATCATGTCTTCTGTCTGGTGTGCTAACAATTTATCCCTTAAGGCCGAAATTACGGCCTGAGCTTCGGCCTCATTCTCTCGTTCCGTAACGTAGGCCATTAGATTAGCCTTGGTAGTCGTGAGTGCGGCTTGTTCTTTACTCTGCTTGTTCTTCTTCATTTGAACTGATGTGCGTCGACTCCCCAAAGACCACTGTGGTTGGCCTTGTTTGCGCGAACAAGTAGTTTAGCAAACCTGCAGGGTATGTCTCATCATTTTGAGCCACAATGGCCGAATTTTCTCCTTCATTCAGAACTCTGGTCGGCCCGTAATTTCCTTCGTACATGGAATACTTGGCCAAATTTGTCTCTGCAGTGAAATGTTGGACAATTATGACCCATAGCGTCACTATTTGTACATATCACGGTGTTGTTGTACAAATTAACTATGTGACAAAGGAGATTGCACTCTTATCATTTGTGATTAGATCACCAAGATATATAAATGATGAGAGGTCCCTATGATTTGTTCCTGAATTGAGAATGATATGAGACAGTATCAATCTACGAAGGATAAATCATTAAATATCCCTAATCAGAGTATTATCGAGATTGGACATCGATAAATACATAAAAGACTAGTATTGCACTTGTGCGCGTTGTGAGAGCACAACAACATAATTCTCATATATTTGGGTATAGGATACTCATGCAAGTGTAATAAGAGGTTGTGTTTTACCGATGGTATGGGAAACAGCTTCGCTCTGGATAGACCCCCTCAGAATTTCATTGGTAGTATGACTGTGTGTCTATGGAAGTCCGAAATCAGGGTAGGTGTATTTGGTCTTAACCTGAGACTTGCACTGCTAATACTTGCGACAATCAATATACTTTGGTTGTGGTCGTCCATGACTTTAACAGGTTCTGTGTACGCCAATGCTGGGTATATTGAGAATCGTAGTGTGTTGGGTGTGATGCCAAGACGGAAGTATCACTCCAGTCATAGTGGAGATGATGGTCACGTAGGATTCGGGACTGGTTCTCTTAAATGCTGCAACTATCGGGATAAAATGACAAGGTCATGTTTATCCGATTATAGAGACTTGTTACTAGACATCCGACATGTGCTTCATATGGGGCAGACACAATTCCAGCCCCAGGCCTAGCACGTGATCATCCGATACTGGATCGACATACGCAATACTACGTATACTACGTCTGATATAGATCTTTATTCCTGTAAGGATATTTCCGGAGAATTGGGTTGGCATGGCGCTTTGCTAGACGCCAACCTTGTCTTGTAAATCGGTATAAACGTAGTACTTGGTACTTACGTGTTCGGATAGTCCGGCGACCGAATTTACTGCCAACATATCCAGGGATCTCATGGGTCACTTCCCAAAGATTCACCGATGACGTATGACTCGCACTCTAAATTAATCTCGGATTAATTAGAAGAGAGAGAAAATTAATCTGGGATTAATTGCGGAGATATTTTATCTGGGATAAAATATCATTTAAAGAGAGATAACGATTAATTTGGAATTAATCGACAAATTAATATATTCGATATATTAATCGAAACTGGATTTCGACGCAGAATTAAAATTAGATTTTAATTCGGGCGAACGAGTTAATTTAGAATTAATTCGTTAGCTACGTGAATAGTAATTATGCTAGGCATTATTATTTAATTAAATTATATTTAATTACGACGCAACGGAAAATTCGATAATTTGGAATTAGCAAACCCGAGCCCGAGATTTTTTGCGAGCGCATTCGCATTTCGAATTTGAGTGCGGCACGCAAGTCAAATCAAGCGTCATATCACTACTCGCATCTAGCGTCACATCATTCGTCAATCAAGTGATGGATGTCTTTCACTTTGAGTGATTGACGCAAGTCACTATTCATGATTGATGGATTGATGTAAGTTGATGGAAGTGGTTGGTGCCATTATGGCTTGACTTTTTGAAAGCCAAATTCATGGCAAATGAATTTGAAATTCAAAATTTGAGTATTTGATATAAAAATTTGGAATCAACACACACAACTCTCACTTTGTCTCATCTCTCTCTCTCTCGCCCAATGGGGAAAATTTATCTTCTGTTTTGGCAGTTCACTGCAGTGAACCAAGAGGAAAAAGGAAGCCAATAGTCGCGATTTTATGGCAAAATCGGGAGTGCTAGCATACTATGAAGTCATGTGAAGGTGATAGGGAAGTCCACCCATGAGCCGGGAATCTAATCACGAAGTTTGGAGCTTGATGAAGATGATCCAAAGCCGCAAATGAGGACTGGTTGCACAGCTCACTGCCGTGACTGTCAAAGAGCAGAAAAGGAATTTTTGTTGCTTGTCGCGTCGCTCAACCGATCGATGTAAGTATTGCGCAACTTCATCGTTGTCATTCACACATGTTTATATGCTTTTGATTCGATCTTTGGGACCGTAGAACTCCAACACGAAAAGCTTGTTATCGGCGTGTACAATTTCAAACTCATCTTTTTGGTTCCAAAAAACTAGGCATTGATGAATAGATGAAGGAATGCATCGGCTACCATGTATCCAATCTCGTCCCAATAGCATGTTATACATGGTTGGCCCGTCTATAACAAAGAACACCACCGTTTTCGTAGTACTTCCTACTTGCAAGTCTAGTGGGACGACCCTTTTGGCCGTTGTCGCCCCTCCATTGAAACTTGTTAGCACCACTTCCGTAGGGATGAGGTCCTCCTCTGATTTTTCTGAACGCCCTAGCATCTTATACAGTATTGCATTGATGGCTGCTTCATTGTCAATCAATACATTGGTGATGGGTATCCCATTGGCTTTTCCTTTCACATACAACGGCCATAAGCGCTTGGTCATCTGCAGTGGTGGTTTTGGGAATACCACTTTCCCTGATAGGCCTATATGCTCACTCTCGTCATTGGTCCGAGGTATTTCTCCTCCCGTGTCCCATCTAGAAGGTGGTAACGTGACTGGTGCATTGTGAGAAACATTATTAACGGTCACTCTTCGCTTTTCTGCCCTGGTGACGGTCCGTTTTATTTTGGGCGTCCCATATAGGACAAGGTATGGAGATCGTCCCAAGTCCTCTCCTAACGTTCCGACTGCAGGGTTGCGACCTTATACAATTCTTTAAGAAGCCAATTCTGTGATATCCCATTTCTCCGCGCTTCGGTCCTGATATCGATTTCTTCCTCTATGTTCGTTGTTACCTCGTCTGATGCCTCTTTATCCGTTATCGAGAGTGCCGCAAATTCGATGTCATCACCATCATAAACATCTTCGTTATTTCCAGACCCTCAACTGTTGTCCCCCTTGAATTTCTCGGACAATAAGTAATGATTAGCCACAATTGGTGGCATACTACTGAACTTAATGACGATAGGGGGCTCTTCGTCATTTGTCTCGTCTCGCTCTCGTCTATCAAACTTAGTACGCTCCTCGCAGCTCGTCGTTGTCCCTCCTCGGTCTTCATTCTCCTTACTATTTTCATCTGGTTCATTTCCTGCATAAGCATTACGATCTGCGGTGACCTTCATTTCACCTTGCTGACGCATCATACGGCCATAATTTTATTGGTGTCGCCTTAGTTGAGTCATTGTCATTTCGTCTACATGAGGTAATTTCTTTCTGGACGCTGTCCCGAATATGGCATGCGGTATGAATGCCATACGTTGGGCAGATGAATCTTCGGCCTAAACGTCCCCACATTTTGGATGAAGTTTAAATTTTCGCCGTAGAACCTTGGTGTGAAGGTCCGTGGCTGCTATGCTACTAGCTCCTTCTTTACAGGCCTTCGCATGTATCTTCCAACTCTCTCATCCATTCTATATTGTTCTTGCACCGTACACAAAGGTTTTTCCGATCCTCCCGTTCTTGGGGTGCTTTAATTCTTTTCAGAGCGCTTGGACGATAACCATCCCCTTCTCCATCTAAGACCAACTTGAATTTTGGTAAATTTAATTTGGTAAGATCCGAGTTGATCATGTTTAATTCCACTGGCTTTGGAAACAGGTTGTCGTCTACTGCCATCTTTTTTTCAAACATTATTCGTCCAGATTCTATAGCATCCTATAAAACATTCCAAAAAACAAGACAGTTATTAGTTGAATGAGACCACGCATTATGCCACTTACAATATTTTTTTCCGCCGATTTGCTCGGCACTTGGCAATGTATGGTGATCGCTCAAGCTAATCTGTTTGTCCCTATATAACTGATCGAATATGGCATCGACTTTTGTGATATCAAAAGAGAAGTCTCTACTCTTTTTATCATTTTTTTTTCTAGGGGTTCGGCCCACGCTTTACAAACTTACGGCTTTCCTTTAACCAATTCGGCCAAACACAAGTCGGCTGATAGATGTCTATTTCGCCTACTTCATAATCGATGTTCCTCTCTTAGTAATCGCTCATAACGCACCACAATAGTGATGAGTTGGGGGAGGTCCCAGAATTCACGATTTTGAAATTTCTTTTTCAGATCGAAATTGAGACAGCTTTGGGCGATTCTCACAAATTCTTTTTCTGGTAAAGGCACGTAGCATCGGCCTCGAGCCACTTTAAACCTTTGTAAGAATGTCTCGGCCCACTCTCCTGGTAACTATCTCAGGTTTGCTAGATCGACCAAAGCCACTTCAGATTCGGCTTTGTAGAATTGCGCATAGAACAGCTGTTCCATTTGTTGCCAATTTTCTACGGAGTTAGTCGACAAGCTGATATACCAGGAGAAAGCCACTCCGGACAGTGAGCTGTGGAATAACCTCAACTTATGGAAATCAGTTGTTTCTCCACACTGAAGGGTAAATCGCCCTATGTGTTCCATAGTGGAAACTTCCCTAGATCCTGTGAACAGAGAAAAATCAGGTACTTTGTAATTCCTGGGCCACGGATACGCCACATCAATCCAATATGGATATGGCTTCCGATACCTCAGTCGAATTGGCCGTACTCCCAGACCGAATTGGTTTTGAAGAATTTCGGTCATCTGTTCTCTCAACATGTCATTGTCATTGAATGGCATTGCTATGGGTGGTGGTTGTGGTCCTCTCACAAGTGGGACATAGTCGTGATTTTGTCTCTGAGAAACCTTGGTGTGGGACACAGAAAACTGGACGACGCCGTTCCTAGGCTCGCGGCCTAGTTGGGAAGGATTACATAACATGGAGTCGCCACCCGGTGTAGACCGGGACAAAGATTTAAGGCCGCACTCACCCCTCGCAAGGGAAGACCTCAAACCGTTGGGTTCGGAATGGTCCCTTACTCATGTCACTTGTAATGAAAGGATTTATATAATAATTTAAACAAGCTGAAGTAACACTTATTTCTAAGGGTATCATGCTTCTAAATTCACATTTATAAAATAAAATATGCACCTAAATATACATGTATTTCACATATATCTCATATTCAAAATTGCATGCTTAATATATCTCAAGATAGCAATGAACATACAAAATTACATATCACATTCGGGAAAACACAAGCACACATATTGACCCTACAAGCACACATATGGGCACTTTTCCAAGCGGTACGTGGAATTGTAGCCCAAGTACAGACCGCACTACCGTCCATTCGGAATCGGCTACGGAATTTACGTCTGGGTTTCCATCCGATATACCGCAAGAAATAATACTCAAATGTTATCATGACATAATCATACGAATTGTGACACATTTGCATAAGAAAGATCAACCAATAGGCAATTATGCATGAATATAATAAGACAGACTCAGTTCAGTGTGTGCACGTTCGTGTAGCGTTCGTAAACGCGTTCGAACGGAAATGAAACAGAATACTCACGTTCGAGTAGCGTTCGTAAACGCGTTCGAACGGAAATGAAACAGAATGCTCACGTTCGAGTAGCGTTCGTAAACGCGTTCGAACGGAAATGAGACAGAATACTCACGTTCGAGTAGCGTTTGTAAACGCGTTCGAACGGAAATGAGACAGAATACTCACGTTCGAGTAGCGTTCGTAAACGCGTTCGAACGGATACGAGACCTGACACATAATAAGGCAAAAACACATGCGCGTTCGAGTTGCGTTCGTGAACGCGTTCGAACGGACACGGACCTGATGCATGAAATAGGATGCAATATATAAACAGAAAATAAAAGGGCGCGGCGAAGCACTGCCGTAAAGGTGACCTTTTGGGGCTCTTGATCTCTCAAAGAGAGGACCTTTAGACCAACATGCTAAGCCCATGCGCGTCACATCACACATACAAGAATAGAACCATTCATATCAACCAAGTATGCCCGATTGAACACACCTTACATCCAATCCGAACACACATCAACCGGCGCGGCAAAGCATCGTGGTAAAGGGCTTTCAGCCCCTCCCCATAGGGGATCTCACAACACACTTACTAAGCCCATGCGCTCGATTGACTTATACATACGAAAATAAAGATAACAATATCAAACTAAGTATGCCTGATTGAACGTATCTCGCGTCCAACCGAACATACATCAACCGGCGCGGCGAAGTAGTGTCACGAAGGTGGCCTTTTCGGCTCTTTGTCTCCTAAAT
>SKCR01039063.1:0-48419 GCA_019454045.1 Zanthoxylum bungeanum | reverse complement strand
GAGAGGAATTAATCGTGCCAGGTATGTCTGAACGACTGGTAGAAATGATTAACCGTGCTGATGCTTTTATTGCTTTGCCAGGTGGCTTGGGTACATTGGAGGAAATTTTTATTGTGTTATCTTGGGCGAACTTGAACATACACCAGAAACCAATTGGGCTGTGTACAACGTTGATGGGTTTTATGATTTTCTTTGTTGTTTCTTAATGATGCTCGGAGAAATGGGTTCATATCAAAACCTTTAAAGAACTCCTATTTATGCCAGAACTGCTCCAGATCTAATTGACCAACTCATAGCCTATGAACAAAAGTTGACCCTATCATTTCAAAGATAAATTGGTCCGAGGACGATCGTGGTAAGAGACGTCGGATTAATCTGGATCTTAACCTTTAATTTCCTGTAGATTTTCAGCTAACTAGGTATTCTTTCTAAAACTTTCTTCTACTGTTTAAGACATTGGGGACAATGTCTCATTTAGGTTTGGGGGAGGGAATTAGTTGATTAGTACCTTGTTTTTAGTTTGTCTGTTGTTTTTATTTTTAGTCCAAAATTTTTCGAAAAATACAAAAAAATTGGAAAATTTTCAAAAATTACAAAAATATTTTGCGTTTTTGTGTTTTGACTAAAAATGTGAAATTGGTAAGGATAGCTGAGTAAGGAGTTTCCACTCCTGAGACGTATCTCAAACCTATTTTCGAAACAAGTTAATTTTTGTTATTTCCTTTTAAATTATTTATTTGTGAATTCTCCATAAAACGGACTAAAATGAATCTTCATATGCTCAGTTGACAGATATTATCAACAAACATGGAAACATACAGACATGAGATAAAATTGAAAAGTTTGTAATATTCAGTGCTCTAGTTTAATCGGAGGAAGCATCTCAAAGAGTGATGGAGTAAAAAAAAAAAAATTCGAGATCCGAGAGTTATTAAGTCTGTAAGGGTGTTTTAACACCTAGTGCCCTAAAACCAATGGTTTGGGAGTCACTGGCCCAAAGCTCGTTACATGGATCAAAGATGCTGCAAAAATATATATATCTGAAGTCAGAGTAATTAAGTCCGTAGGGTGTCTTAACACCTGGTGCCCTAAAGCCAAATGGTTTGGGAACCACCGACCCAAAGCTCGCTACATAGACGGAAGATATTGTATATAAATAAAAAATAGAAACGAAAAAATCAAAGAAAAAAATCAGAAAAATGAGAAAAAATTATTCCATTGCTACAAAAAGGTGTGAAATCTGATAGAACTTTAGGACAAAAATATTACTCTCTTATCAACTGCACTTATGACTGCTGTGGGCAAAAATGAGTTGTTTAATATTATGTTGGCTGTGTTTATGAAGAATGGTAAAAATGATCGGAGAATTTACTTATTTGGTAATTTAGAATGAAACAAAAAACTAGTAACTTGGAGTAGAAGTTTCACCTGATTAGTTACTAACTTCTTTATTCTATTTTCGCTTGTCTTTTTGCTTTTGTGTGCATTAGTTTTAATACCTTTTTACTTTTGTAAAATGTTTGTGGGTATCATTGCTGTAAAACCCCACGAGACTACAACTTGTCCACTAGGGACACCTAGGGGTTTAAAGGCTTGTTGCATATGCTAAATGCAACCGTGATCCCTACGAAGTGGCTTAGTTAATTTATTTATGTTATTTTATGTTTTGCTCGAGGACTAGCAAATGTTAGGTTTGGGGGTGTGATGAGTGGTAAATCTATCACTATTCCCACTAATTTAACCTAATATATTGTATAGTTTCTTGAGTTATGTGAATATTTTGATGTGTTTGTGTTATTTTGTAGATAAATAAAGTTCAAGACATTCTGGAGGTGATTTGGAGCCAAAACAGGAAAAATTGGCAAAAAGGGCATTTCGGTCAGGTCCGGTAGCGGGTACGCTGAGCTCGGCGTTATGCCGAACATTGGAAGCAATTGGTTAATGATGCGGCCTTTCTCGAGTCGGGTCTGATTCAGACTGCTCCTCCAAATGTCCCGGGGCGGATAGGTGGGCTTTACTAACCTTCAAAATATCTCATTGTTTGCTTAGCATGATGATATTTTGAAATTGCTCAGATTCTGGTCTAACCACCCTTTTTTCCTTTGTTGTTTTTTTTGTAGGTATGTCGAAAATGTCAAAGTACTTGGATCAGCTGGTCGGTGTAACAAAGAAAATCGGCCACACTGGAGCCGGGTCCTCCCGGAAACGGCCAGCAATCGAGGCCAAAAAGTTGGTTGAAGAGGCGGCCCCGTCAGCTACCCGAAGCTTATCTCCCCAATCCAGGGTATCTCCAACAGTCTCCACCCGTCCTACTAGCCCGCTAAAACCTACTAGCAAAAGGAGGCGCCTGATCGGGACAGAAGAAGCCGATCTATCTCGGGAGATGGAGGAGGAGCGGGTATTGAGTGAGAGGCAGGTTGCTCGGAAAGAGAAGAAGAGGCCGAAGGGTACTTCCAAAAAATGGAAAGGCGCCGTGATTCTTGGTGTGGAGGACCTTGGGCAGGGCATTAGGGATGCCACTTCTCACCTGGTGCCGGCTATTAATGAACTGGACGAAGCGGTTCCTGCGGAGAAGATTCCGAGGTATGAGGATCTCTCTCCCGAGGACGTCGTTACGGAGATATGCTCTCAAATGGCCAAGGTAGTCACACTTCCCCATTCTCACTTATGAGTCCATGACTTGACCGGCGTAAACACACACGTATAACGCAAGCGCACGTATCGTTCAAGTAGTAAAAAATATCGATCCCACGAGGACTTAATTCCTACTGTTGTTGTTAATTGTTGAATCTATTTATTTACAAATATCTAATTATAGGGAGAATAGAATTGATTGCTTGATTGATTTGGTTGATTGTAGATTTGCTAAATAAATAAATAAAAAGATAAAAGAAAATACTAAGGAAAATAATAGACACAAAAATCTAAGGTTGTGATTTCTTTTAATATCATTTAAAAGATGAAGTGATTATTTTATGTTTGTGTAATAAATCAGTTTACTAACCTGGAACACTAAATTATGTAAAAGCCTCTTCGATGGTCAACTACAAATACCCAATATAACTCAATTGAACCATATTCCTATGTCAACCACATTACCTGGATTCATTAAGTTTAAGTTCCAATTATGGCTACCCCCGCCCTACAGGTATATTCCTATCCTGTAAGGAAATCTATTAAAGGGTTATCTATCCTCAAGGAAAATCGTGAGTATTAAGTCTAAGGCTGAAACCTAAAATCCCTATGTCTAGTTCATTTTAGATTTACCATATCAATCTTATTGGTGATCAGACAACAAGAAGCATTAAGCTTAAGACTTAATAAATAAACCTTTAAATTACCCAACTATAAAATAATCCCTTATAAACCGGTGATATTAAAAGTCATCACAACCCTTAATTAACTAACACATAACTAGGACTATAAAAATAAAATACATAAAATAAAAATACTGAAAAGTAAAATAAAATAAAATAAAATGCTAAGGTAAAATGAATTACTTTTACTACTACTAATTTAGATATCTCCCATAAAATAATATATAAACTTGTGATAATATACCAACCGACCATTCTGGCGGTATCCTGATTAAGTCAAATTAAGTCCAACCAGCCATTAAGGCGGAACCAAAAATAAATTTACCAACCGACCAGTCTGGCGGTATCCGTGATTAGTCAGGTTTAAACCAGATTAAAATTAAATTACCAACCGACCAATATAGCGGTATTCCTTATTAAGTCAATATTTTAAATAGTGAATATATTATTTTTAAGGGAGATTAATCTAAATAGTAACAGTAAAAGAATTACCTTTCACCCTAGCTGAAAAAGTTACTTCAACATGGTGAATAGTAAAAACTGTAAAAAGTAAAAAGTAAAAATTAAATTACTATTATTACAAAAAGTAATTAAATTATTACAAAACTAAAAAAATAAAAAAATAAAATAAAAATTCTAGAGAGAGAAACTCTCTCTAGAGAGAGAAATCAAGAGAGAGAAAGGTGTTTAAAATTCTGAAATTTCGCGCTGAATTTATAGGCAGGTTTTTCACTATTCCAAAGTCGCGACGCCAAGGATTCAGCGTCGCGACGCTGGATTCGTCGACGTGGCACGCTGAGGAGACGACACGTCATCAAGGCGGCTGACTGTGTACACGCGACACGTGTCAAGGCGGCTAATTCTCAATTATTGTGATGACGTCATCACGATGATGGCGATGACGTGGCGCTGACGTGGCGTAGGCGTGTGTTGCATTTGTCGGCACAATAGGATTGCGACACGTGGCGACACGTGTCATGCTCTGATTGGCTGAGGCTGACGTGGCAAGTTGACTCGGTTGACCTGCTGACGTGGTCGATGATGTGGCATGACACGTGGCAAGGTGACTCGTTGACCGCTGACATGGCTGATGACGAGGCGACACGTGTCAAGTCTGAGTGTCGGCAGCATATGATGATGACACGTGTCACGGCGCACGTTAGCAGATCGGATGTGATGGTGACACGTGGCACGGCGCATTTTAGCAAAGTCAAACTTTTCAAATTGTTGACCCGTTGACCATGGCGCATGTTAGCAAATTCGGCTCACGCTGGGCGTCGCGGCGCTCAGTGCTCCAGCGCGCGACGCGCAGAGGACGAAAATATCCTGTTGACGCATTTTTGTCCTGTTTTGCCCCAAATTGCCTCCAGTGCTGTCCAAACTTTATTATCTGCAAAATAACAATAAAACACATCAAAACGTTCACAAAACTCAAGAAACTATACAAAATATTAAGTTAAATGAGTGGGAAATAGTGATATAAATACCGCTCATCACACCCCCAAACCTACATTTTGCTAGTCCTCGAGCAAAATACAAAATAAAATAACTTAACAAAATTTAACTAAGCCATTTTCGTAGGGATCACGGTTGCATTTAGCATATGCAACAAGCCTTTAAACCCCTAGGTGTCCCTAGTGGACGAGTTGTAGTCTCGTGAGGGTTTACAGCAATGATACCCACAAACATTTTACAAAAGTAAAAAGGTATTTAAAACTAATGCACACAAAAGCAAAAAGACAAGAGAAAAGAGAATTAAGAAAGTTAGTAACTAATCAGGTGAAAATTCTACTCCAAGTTACTAGTTGTTTTGTTTCTTTCTAAATTACCGAATAAGTAAATTCTCCGATTATTTTTTTACCATTCTCCATATACACAGCCAACAAAATATTAATCAACTCATTTTTGCCCACAACAGTCATAAGTGCAGTTGATAAGAGAGTAATATTTTTGTCCTAAAGTTCTATCAGATTTCACACCTTTTTGTAGCAATGGAATAATTTTCTGATTTTTCTGATTTTTTCTTTGATTTTTTTTTCTATTTTTATTTTATATACAATACCTTCCGTCTATGTAGCGAGCTTTGGGTTGGTGGCTCCCAAACCAGTTGGCTTTAGGGCACCAGGGTTAAGACACCCCTACGAACTTAATTACTCAGACTTCAGATATATATATTTATTTTTGCAGCATCTTCGATCCATGTAACGAGCTTTGGGCCAATGACTCCCAACCAGTTGGTTTTAGGCACTAGGTATTAAAACACCCTTACAGACTTAATAACTCGGATCTCGGACGTTTTTTTTTTTTTTTTTTTTTTTTTTTTACTCCATCATTATTTAGAGATGCTTCCTCCAATTAAACTATAGCACGGAATATTACAAACTTTTCAATTTTAGCTCATGTCCGTATGTTTCCATGTAAGTTCATAATACCTGTCAACTGAACATAAGAAGATTCCATTTTAGTCAGTTTAAGGAGAATTCACAAATTAAATAATTCAAAAGGAAATAAACAAAAATTAACTTATTTCAAAATAGGTTTGAGATACGTCTCAGGAGTGGAAATTCCTTACTCGGCTATCTTTTACCAATTCCACCTTTTTAGTCAAAATAAAAACACAAAACATGCAAAATATTTTTGTAATTTTTGAAAATTTTTCAATTTTTTTGTATTTTTCGAAAAATTTTGAATAAAAATAAAAAACAACATACAAACTAAAAACAAGGTATTAATCAACTAAATCCCTCCCCCAAACCTAAATGAGACATTGTCCCCAATGTCTTAAAAGTAGAAGAAGAGTGTAGAAAATCATACCTGATTAGTTGAAATTTTACAGGAAAAATTACCTTTTAAGATTTATGCCCAAATTACGGTTCTTACCATAATTGCTATTTGACCATTTTTCATTAAAAATTTTGGCAGAATCACCTTTAAAAACTCAAACTTTCCCCAAAATTCACCCTAAAAAATTATCACCAATCAAATCCCAACTTTGGTATTTTTCAGAAAAATTCGACAGAGTCTCCTCTAAAAATTTAAAATCTCCCCAAATTCATCCTAAAACTAACACTTCAAAAATCACCACAATGTCAAACTTCGCCCCCAATTCTACAAAATTCCATCGATCTGACTCAGAATTCAGCCAGTTATTCACCGCTAAACTTCCAAATTCACAATCCTCCAATTTCAACAAAAATCAACCACAAACTCATTTAAAATTTTCGATTATCCCCCTTTTACTGCCAAAATTTCAAAACCTGAACATTCAATTTCAAAATTAACCACACAAATTATCCACAAAAATCAGATCTGATTATGGAAGGTTTTGATCGTGGGTTTGGTGACTGTCTTGGTGATTCACGGTGTGGGTATCTCGGCTTTGGTCGGTTTTGGCAGTGGTGTGGCTGGTGGATCTCGGCGGTGTTGGTCTGGTCTCGGTTTGGTGGTTCACGGCTCGGCAAGGGTGAGGTTTGCGGCAGATCTGGTTCGGTTTTGACTCGGCGAAGGAAGGGCTCGGTCACGGGCTCGCGGGGTGGTTGTTGTTGATGCGTTCGGCGATTGGGTTGCTTTGGAGGTTCTCGGCTTTTGCGGTTTCGGTGATGGTGATTTGAAGAGGATTGATTTGAAGAGGAAGTGATGATGGGTTTGATAGATCTCGGTCAAATGCTCTCGGTTTGGTGGTTGTCTCAGTTGGCTGGATCGTGCGTGGTGGGTGGTGGCTCTCGGTGGGTTGTTGGCTGGATCTAAGTGAGGGTGGCTGGTTCGGTTTTGGTGGTGTTTGAGGAAGAAGATGATGATGGGTTTTGGTTGGATGATTTGGTTCACGGTGGGGATGAAGGCTCCCTGTGGTGGTTGTGATTTGAGAGAAAATGGTGAGATCTGTGAGAGAAACGGGTTCTGGTCTCGGCGGCTGCTGTTTTTGGGCTTGATTTTGAGTCAGTGTCGCGACGCCAAAAATTGCCTAGCGTCGCGACACTAGGTCTTTTAGGGTTAGGGTTTTGACTCGGGATTTTTTTTTTTTTTTTTTTTTTTGGCAAAACCATGTCTTGCGACAGATAAATCCATAAGACTTCTTACTCGGCCGTCTTTTCTGGATCAACTTTGTATCTTCGTGATTTTGTCAAATTTCTATTTTGAAAATCCCGCTTGTACTGGCCTCTTTTTGTCCTGAAAAATTCCGTTTTTATTTTTCCTGCAAAACTACACACACAAAATTAAAAAGTTCACACAAAATATGAAAAATAAATTACAACAAATTGCATGGGTTGCCTCCCTGCTAGCGCTAAATTTTTCGTCTTCAGCCAGACGTGACTGAAATTTATCTGTTAAGGAGGTTTCAGTGTCGTTTTGGATGTCCTATCAAAGACAATCCCGTGAGCGTTGCTTTTGAAGGGTCTCTTCCAACGGTAAAGTGGTAAAAAGAATTTTGTCATCTTTAATGCTTGTGCCACCTTTTTAATCTTTGTCGCTCCAATAGTTCCTGCAAGAAAAAGAAATAAAATTAGGAGGTCTCGTATGGTGTTTGACTTGGAATGGAAATTCCATTCTGTCAAGCTTCTGGGTGATATCTTTGATTTGTACTCCCCAATACAGCGATGTTTTCCTGAATGCTCTGGATCTTTATTAAGTTCTGACAGTTGCTCCTCTATTTGCTCTGTTTCTAGCTCCACTGAGGATGAAAAGATGAGTCAGACATTAGGTCTTCATCCTCTGATTCGGGTGAATTAATTGGCTCAAGTTGATCTTCTTCAAACATTTGTGAAAAACATTCTCCAAGATCTTCGTTTTGAGGATACAGAATTCCATCCTCAACTTTTGATGCAGTTGGTAGAATTATTTCAGCTTCATCCTCGTCAGAATCTGAATAATAGAACTCAAATCGAGACTTTCCGGTTCAAGTTCCTGAACTGATACATCTGGTTGTTGATACTGCTCAGCCTCCTCCTTTGTTGAAGTGTCATTGTGAAATGATTGGTACTCGAAGGCTTCATCAGTGTCATCTGGAATTGGTTCTTGAGGTATATAGTTCTGGTTTTCTGTTAATTGTCTGATCTGATCTGTCATTCTCTGTATGGATTCTGTTTGACTCTGAACTTGTGCATCAAATTGAGCTGTCTGTTCCTTGAACATGTGAATCAATTGATCTTCCTCTGATGGTTCTGGTTGTTGATAAGGATCGAAGGAAGATGGTGGATAAGATGGAAAATGTGATTCTGTGAATGTGATGGTTCTTCGTACCATGAAGGATCTTGATAGTTCTGCCACCCTGGATGGTAGTTGTATTCGCAATAATCGCTTGGGTGGTCACCATTACATATGTCACATCTCCACATTGAGTTCTGTTGAGCAAATGTAGTATTGCTTGGTTCTGGCATCCAGTTATAATCATTGGGCTGTTCAACAGGCCACAGAAAACCGGACTGTTGTTCCAGATTTTGGGTGTGTATCTCTTGTAAAGCACCTAATCTTTCAATCTCCCAGTAATGTTCCATTTTTAAGTCACCTGAAACCAAAAGACCTGAAACCAAAGAAAGAAATAAAATTACAGATAAAAATAAAGAAAATTAGATACAAGTAAATTAGATAGCTTCAAAATTAACAACTCAAGAAATATAAGTCCCCGGCAACGGCGCCAAAAACTTGACCGGCGTAAACACACACGTATAACGCAAGCGCACGTATCGTTCAAGTAGTATAAAATATCGATCCCACGAGGACTTAATCCTACTGTTGTTGTTAATTGTTGAATCTATTTATTTACAAATATCTAATTATAGGGAGAATAGAATTGATTGCTTGATTGATTTGGTTGATTGTAGTTTGCTAAAAATAAATAACTAAAAAGATAAAAGAAAATACTAAGGAAAATAATAGACACAAAAAATCTAAGGTTGTGATTTCTTTTAATATCATTTAAAAGATGAAGTGATTATTTTATGTTTGTGTAATAAATCAGTTTACTAACCTGGAACACTAAATTATGTAAAAGCCTCTTCCGATGGTCAACTACAAATACCCAATATAACCCAATTGAACCATATCCTATGTCAACCACATTACCTGGATTCATTAAGTTAAGTTCCAATTATGGCTACCCCCGCCCTACAGGTATATTCCTATCCTGTAAGGAAATCTATTAAAGGGTTATCTATCCTCAAGGAAAATCGTGAGTTATTAAGTCTAAGGCAAGCTGAAACCTAAAACCCTATGTCTAGTTCATTTTAGATTTACCATATCAATCTTATTGGTGATCAGACAACAAGAAGCATTAAGCTTAAGACTTAATAAATAAACCTTTAAATTACCCAACTATAAAATAATCCCTTATAAACCGGTGATATTAAAAGTCATCACAACCCTTAATTAACTAACACATAACTAGGACTATAAAAATAAAATACATAAAATAAAAATACTGAAAAGTAAAATAAAATAAAATAAAATGCTAAGGTAAAATGAATTACTTTTACTACTACTAATTTAGATATCTCCCATAAAATAATATATAAACTTGTGATAATATTACCAACCGACCATTCTGGCGGTATCCTGATTAAGTCAAATTAAGTCCAACCAGCCATTAAGGCGGAACCAAAAATAAATTTACCAACCGACCAGTCTGGCGGTATCCGTGATTAGTCAGGTTTAAACCAGATTAAAATAAATTTACCAACCGACCAATATAGCGGTATTCCTTATTAAGTCAATATTTTAAATAGTGAATATATTATTTTTAAGGGAGATTAATCTAAATAGTAACAGTAAAAGAATTACCTTTCACCCTAGCTGAAAAAGTTACTTCAACATGGTGAATAGTAAAAACTGTAAAAAGTAAAAAGTAAAAATTAAATTACTATTATTACAAAAAGTAATTAAATTATTTACAAAACTAAAAATAAATAAAAAAATAAAAATAAAAATTCTAGAGAGAGAAACTCTCTCAAGAGAGAGAAATCAAGAGAGAGAAAGGTGTTTAAAATTCTGAAATTTCGCGCTGAATTTATAGGCAGATTTTTCACTATTCCAGAGTCGCGACGCCAAGGATCTCAGCGTCGCGACGCTGGATTCGTCGACGTGGCACGCTGAGGAGACGACACGTCATCAAGGCGGCTGACTGTACACGCGACACGTGTCAAGGCGGCTAATTCTCAATTATTGTGATGACGTCATCGATGACGTGGCGATGACGTGGCGCTGACGTGGCGTAGGGTGTGTGTGCTGTCGGCACAATAGGATTGCGACACGTGGCGACACGTGTCATGCTCTGATTGGCTGAGGCTGACGTGGCAAGTTGACTCGGTTGACCTGCTGACGTGGTCGATGATGTGGCATGACACGTGGCAAGGTTGACTCGTTGACCGCTGACATGGCTGATGACGAGGCGACACGTGTCAAGTCTGAGTGTCGGCAGCATATGATGATGACACGTGTCACGGCGCACGTTAGCAGATCGGATGTGATGGTGACACGTGGCACGGCGCATTTTAGCAAAGTCAAACTTTTCAAATTGTTGACCCGTTGACCATGGCGCATGTTAGCAAATTCGGCTCACGCTGGGCGTTGCGGCGCGCAGTGCTCCAGCGTCGCGACGCGAAGAGGACGAAATATCCCTGTTGACGCATTTTTGTCCTTTTTGCCCCCAAATTGCCTCCAGTGCTGTCCAAACTTTATTTATCTGCAAGATAACAATAAAACACATCAAAACGTTCACAAAACTCAAGAAACTATACAAAATATAAGTTAAATGAGTGGGAAATAGTGATAAAATACCACTCATCATGACTCAATTTTGTTTTTTGACTTTTCATTTCTTCTCGGTAGGCGAATTATATCACGACCAATAATAAAGACCTTCTTTTGAGCCATTTGTCCGAGGGCGGCCAAGCCCAGAGGCTTCAGAACCGACTCTCTGAAGCGGAAGCCGAGCTGGTTCGCAAAGAAGAAGACATAAAAAATCTGGAGCTAGCTGTTGTTGAGGCTCATACAACAAACAAAGCTCTCCGGGCTGCTGCCTCTCTTGAGAGAAAAAATGCTGATGCTGCCAAGAAGGACTTTGAGGCTGCTCAGGCTGATAACAGGATCCTGCAGGTGGAAGTGCGCAATGTTGAATCTAAGCTGAGGGCCAAAGATGAGGAATTGGAGCGGGCCCGTGTCGAGCTTAGGAGTAGAGAACTTGAGTTTGAGGTCGAGATGGACTCCATCCGTCTCGAAGGGATTGGTGATTGTGCTGAAATTATTCTGATGGTACTGCTCGACCTGGATATGAGGCCTATCCATGCGGCCATTCGCTTCTGTAAAGGGGAAATGTCTGATGAGGAGTTTCGGAAATGGCTACCCTTTCTCCTGAAGAAGTGATGGATCCATACCCGATTTCGATCGCCCCGGTCCTCCCAGCCCCTCTCGAGGACTGACCCGAGGTTCCTGCTCCTGATGAGAACCTACATGAGGTTCCTCCTCCGACCCTTGAAGTAGGGGCCTCCCAGGTTGTCGATGTAGAAGCTACTATCCCACCTCTCGAGGCCGAGCCGGACCATCTGTCATCTGAGCCCGCTGAGGAAGAACCACCTGCCCCTGCGCGGGCTGACTGACAAGGGGTAACCCGAACGGGGCCCTATGTAAACTTTACTTTTCTTGTAATAACATTTCACACTTTATTTAAATATATATTTTATGTGTTTCTGTTCTTTTCTTCTGTTTTTCGTAATTTGCTCTGAACGACTTCCTTCAAACGATCACTTGAGACCCTTCCGTGAGGGGATAACACGAACTGAAAATGAAGTCATTCAGTGGACGAGAATCGATTCTGAGCTAGTCGAAATACTTTGGTTTGGGGGAATATTACGTCCCCTGCTTGATCGGACAGACCCGGTGGGACGTAACCCTACCTCGAGCTGTGAGAAGCACTTGGCCCTAGGGGAAAGTTACGTCCCTAGTCCAAAAGAGAGACTCGGTGGGATATAACCCGACCCCGAGCTGTGAGAAACACTTGGCCCTGGGGGAATGTTACGTCCCCAGTCCAAAAGAGAGACTCAGTGGCCTCGGCGGAACGAATCCCAGCCCCGAGCCGAATAACAAGTGGCCTCGGCGGAACGAATCCTAGCCCCGAGCCGAATAACAAGTGGCATCGGTGGAACGAATCCCAGCCCCGAGCCGAATAATCCTTGGGACTTGTTCAGAAGGGAAGTGAATCAACCTTTTGAAGCCCTACCGAATCTGGCACGGGCGTCCCCTTGCCAGACCAGCGAAAGACAAAAACAAAAACTTTAAAATTTAAAAAAAGAAACGGGGGGTGACTCAATGCTTAAAAACGTTAAAATGTAAACAATCAGTACGGATTCCTTAAAACAGCGTCATGTCTGAGGTTTCCAAAACACAATCCTGAATCTTTCAACTCAGAGTCCTGGCGAACCAGGATTTGGATCAAAGAGCGTTTAAAATGGTAATGGCACATCCTCTATACTTCAGGTCTCCATGGAGCCTGTGTACTGTTCGAGGGCTCCTCCTTACAACGCTGGAGCAAGCATATGCTACGAGGGCATAATCCATTCCCGTGCTATACTTCTCTTAGATCCAAGTGATCAAGGAAATATGGATCAAAGAGTGTCTGAGACATTAATAGCATTTTCCTCCTTATGTTCGATAACACTGGAGCAAGCAATCGCCACGGGGGTATCATCCATCCCCGTGCTATGCTTCCCACAGATCCGAATGATCAAGGAAATAGGGATCAAAGAGTGTCCGAGACACTAAGGGCATTTTCCTCCTTATGTTCGGTAACACTGGAGCAAGCAATCGCCACGGGGGTATCATCCTTCCCCATGCTATACTTCTCTTGGATCCAATTGATCAAGGAAATTGGGATCAAAGAGTGTCCGAGACATTAAGGGCATTTTCCTCCTTATGTTTGATAACACTGGAGCAAGCAATCGCCACATGGGTATCATCCCTCCCCGTGCTATGCTTCCCACGGATCCGAATGATCAAAGAAATAGGGATCAAAAAGTGTTCGAGACATTAAGAGCATTTTCCTCCTTATGTTCGGTAACACTGGAGCAAGCAATCGCCACGGGGGTATCATCCCTCCCCGTGCTATGCTTCTCACGGATCCATTTAATCAGGTAGGTGAGGATCAGAGAGTGTTCGAAACTTTAAGGGCATATTCCTCCTTATATTCGGTAAACACTGGAGTAAGCAAACGCCACGTGGGTATCATCCCTCCTCGTGTTATGCTTCTCTTGGATCCATTGGGTAGGCAAAACATATGGTAACACATCCCTTGCGTTTGTATCTCCCAAACCGGTCAGGTAGGTTATCCTACGGGGGCACTCCCTCCCGTGATTACCATCCCAGAATGTCCCCAGTACATATAAGTTGTAGGGTAGTTGTGCTCCGGCTACTGCGAAGGGTTCTCGTGCTCCTTTATACCTCTTACCCCTTGATGTGTCTTACAAGTGGAGCGAGTTAGGTCGGATTGTCTATGCCCATGATTTTTATGGTAGCACTTGTGATCGGTATGTCATGGGTTTAATGCCTCGACCTCTGATCATCCCTCTGTATCGAGTATGTCCCCGAAATTTTGAATATGGCTTTCAATTTTAATTAGAAGATTGGGTGGAATATTTCTTTTTTGGAAAGAGAAAATTTTATTCATATTCGGGGACTTACTACCCTCTCTAAAATTCTTTGCGGGGTATTTTGAGAGGGGTTTTACACTGTGCTCTTAACCCTCGTTGGGTTGCTGCAAAAAAAAGAAAAGGAACCTATTGGAAATATTTTCTTAGCATCTCGGCATTCCAAGGTTTCCTTAATGGGGTGTCGTCCATCTGTTCTAAAATGTAGACCTATGGCCTTACCACCTCTACAATTTTGTAGGGCCCTTCCCATTTGGCGCCTAGTGAGCCTTCCTCCGGCCTTCGGGTGTTCAAGGTGACCTTTCTTAATACCAAGTCGCCTGGAAGAAAGACACGGGTCCGAACCCTCTTGTTGTAGAAGCGGGCCATTCTTTGCTGATAGATCGCTGTTTTCATAGCCGACTTCTCCCTTTTTTCTTCGATTAGATCGAGGTGACTTCTGACAAGTTCTTCATTTCGTTTGTCCTCAAAATGGCGGACCCTGTGGGTAGTCATTCTGATCTCTGCTAGGATGACTGCCTCGCATCCGTATGATAAGGCAAACGGAGTTTCCCCTGTGGAGTTTTTATAGGTTGTCCGGTGTGCCCACAACACTTCTGGTAATTCCTCGACCCATAAGCCCTTGAAGGATCCGAGCCGAGCTTTAAGATTTGCCTTGATCGTTTTGTTTGTGGCCTCAATCTGCCCATTTGACTTGGGATGGGGGTGAGGCGAATTGTAAGGCGATCTGGAGATCTTCACAGAGCTTCCGGAAGCCTTTGCTATCTAACTACTTTCCGTTATCTGTGATGACGGCTCGAGGGATTCCGAACCTGCAGATAATATTTTTCCTCAGAAATTCCGTAGCCTTCTTCTCTGTGATGGTGGATAGGGGTTGGGCTTCCACCCATTTGGTGAAATAGTCTATGGCCACAATGGCGTACTTCGCCTGTCCTCGTCCATTTGGCATTGGTCCGATGATATCTAGCCCCCAGTGAGCGAACGGCCAGGGACTGGACAAGGTGGTTAACTGCTCTGCTGGTTGGTGGTGAATATTGGCATTATTTTGGCATCCTTCGCATTTCCGGGCCACTCTCATACGTCCTGATGCATAGTCGGCCAATAGAACCCTTGCCTTAAAACTTTAAAGGCCATCGATTGTCCTTCGGCATGACTCCCACAGATGCCCGCATGAATTTCCCTGAGTACATAATCAGCCTCTTCTTCCGCTAAACATCTTAGGAGGGGTACTGCGTGGCCCCTCCGGTAGAGCACTCATTTGATCAGAGAGAACTTGGTGCTTTTGAATTTTAGTTTCCTGGCTTCCTTCTTGTCCTCGGGTGTCTCCCTGTTTCCAAATATTTCTTAATCGGCTGTATCCACGAGGTTTTGTCTTCCTTATCCAATACTTTTACTTCGAGTTCTCCCACGCTATTTTCTCGGAGGCAGATTAGAGGGACTATTATAGGGTTCTCTGCTTTTATCGAAGATACGAGTCGTGCCAAGGAGTCTGCCTCACAGTTGTCTTCTCGACTGATTTGCTCAAAGTGTACGTTCCCCATTCTTCCCACCAACCTTTTTACTTCAGCCAAGTAGGCTATCATACTCGGCTCCCTGGCTTGGAATTCGCCTTTCAGCTGCTGAACAGCCAGCTGAGAGTCACTTCTTATTACTACGTCGTGGACACCCACCACCGCGCATAGCCTAAGACCGGCCAAAATTGCCTCATACTCTGCTCATTGTTCGTGGCCTTGAAGGCGAACCTCAGGGCGAACAATACCTCTTCACCTTTGTCGCTCTTCAATATGATTCCAGCTCCCTTGCCTTGTGAGCTGGCAGATCCGTCTACCGACATCTCCCATTTTCCTTCCCCCACAGTCAAGACCTGGGGTTCTGTGAATTCCGCGATAAAATATGCCAAAGCCTGCCCTTTTACCGCTACCATTGGGAGGTAATAAATGTCGTGTTCACTTAACTCCACCGACCACTTCATTAACCTGCCCGAAACTTCTGGTTTTTGTAGAATCTGTCTCAGAGGATAATCAGTGTAAACCCCAACAGGATGGGCTTGGAAGTAGGGTCGTAATTTCCGGGTTGTAGTGATTAATGACAGGGCGACCAGTTCATGTATCGGATATCGGGTCTCAGCATCTAACAGGGCTTTGCTGACATAATATACTGGCCTTTGGACCTTATCGACCTCTTGTATCAGCACCGAACTTACTGCGTGCTCTGAGACAGCTAAGTACAAGTATAAGGTTTCTCTGGGAGTGGTTTTGCTAGAAGCGGGGGCTGTGTTAGGTATTATTTTAACTGTAGGAAGGCTTCCTCGCATTCTGGCGTCCAGTCGATTTCCTTTTTGGCCTTCTTGATGACTTTGAAGAAGGGGTGGCACTTGTCTGTTGCTCGGGAGATGAATCGGTTGAGCGCGGCCAATCTGCCGGTTAGACTTTGCACTTCTTTTACCGTCCTGGGAGACTTTAGTCCAATACGACTTGAATCTTATGTGGATTGGCTTCTATGCCTCGTGAGCTTACCATGTAGCCCAAAAACTTCCCTGAGGCTACTTCGAAAGTACATTTCTCCTGGTTGAGCTTTAAATTGTGTTTCCTTAGTAATTCGAAGGTTTTCCTTAGATCGGCCACATGGCATTCTGGCTCTTTGGACATTGTTATCATGTCGTCGACATATACCAACATTGATGTGCCAATGAGTGGTTTGAAAATTTTGTTGACCAGCCTTTGAAAGGTTGCCCATGCATTCTTCAGTCCGAAGGGCATTACTTTATAACAATAAAGCCCCTAGTCGGTGACAAAAGTTGTTTTCTCCTCGTCCGAATGGTGCATCTTGACCTGGTTGTATCCTGAGAAGGCATCCATAAAGCTTAGCAGTCCCTAGCAGGCTGTTGTATCTACTAGCTGATCTCTGTTTGGCAGTGGGAAGCTGTCTTTCGGGCATGCCTTGTTCAGGTTGGTGAAATCCACGCACATCTTCCACTTTCCGTTTGACTTCTTCACCAATACCACGTTTGATACCCACTCTGGGTATTTTACTTCTCTGATGAAACCAGCTTTCAATAATTTGTTCACCTCGGTCGCTACAGCCCTGCACCGCTCCTGATTAACGGTTCTTCTTTTTTACTTGACTGGCTTGTGTGACGGGTTTACTGTCAAGCGGTGATTGATGAATTTCGGATCAATCCTGGGTATGTCGTCGTGCCCCCATGCGAAGACGTCCGAGTACTCCTTTAGACACCTCAGGAGGCCCTGTTTCAGGGTTTCGTCTAAGTTTCCCCCTATCTTTACGCTCTTCCCAGGTCCGAAAAGTTCCGTCTCTTCTAGTTTTTCGACCGCCCCTAATCGGGCAACTTTATTTGGCCGAGGACCTATGTTCCCCATTGCTTCTTCTCTGTCTTCATTCACTTGTCTTTTTTGGGTACCTCCTTCAATGCAGAGGGTTTCCCGTGAGAGGGTGGCAAAACAGCTCCGGGCTGTCTTCTGACTCCCGCACACGATTCCGATTCCTTCCCGGGTGGGGAATTTTAATTTTAAGTAATGGCAGGACATTGCGGCCTTTGTCTTCATCATGAAAGGTCGACCGACAATGACTTGGTAACTGCTCATGCAGTCCACCACCGTGAAGTTTATCATGATCGTCCTGTAGACAACAGAACTTGACGACGCTGTTCTAGGCTCGCGGCCTAGTTGGGAGTACGAAATAACATGGAGTCGCCACCCGGTGTGAACCAGGACAAAGATTTAAGGCCGCACTCACCCCTCGCAAGGGAAGACCTCAAACCGTTGGGTTCGGAATGGTCTCTTACTTATGCCACTTGTAATGATGTGATTTATGCAATATCTTAACCGAATCTATGCAACTTGCTCTAGAACAACCTATATCTAGTCCATGTTCATAAAGACAAATCCTATGTCTAAGCTTGCATGCTTGAAAAGTAAGTTATCACCACGGCAAACACACAATAACACACGGCAATCCCATGAACATGCTCCAATTATATAATGCGGAAAACAAATAACAACATAAACATAATGCAAATTCCAAATGCAAAATAAATAACTAATCATGCTTAAATACATGGTTGGATGAAACGAAATACGTGTGTCTCAAGTGGTACGTGGCATTGTATCCCGAGTACAAACCGCACTACCGTCCATTCGGATTCGGCTACGAAATTTACGTCCGGGTTTCCATCCGATATACCACAAAAGAGAATACGCATTCCGCTCATCCAAAATTCACACCATGCCTCAATAAACGACTCTCATGCGATAATATATTAAAATAAATAAAAATAAATGAAAGACAATAAATAACAATGTACCCTCAGGTCTAACCTCTTTTGTCGTTTCTCGAAAGCGCGTTACATGGCCGTCGGAAGGGTTGATGTTCCGCAACTTTTCTGGTTCACTAATCCAACATTTTTCCTCACTGTTTCGCTGCTTGAGCTGCTGTTTTCACTCCATTTCGCTGCTGTTTGTGTTGTATTTTCTAGTCACTGTTTTTGGTAATTAGGGGACTGTTTTGGGTTATTGGTTCGATGTTTGCTCACTGACTCGTTATTTCAAATTCATGGCCAGCTGTTTCACGTCCAGATCTCGCTTACACATCCATACTTACCTTGTTGCTGCTGCACGTTCCAGGCTTACACGTCCAAACTCCACGTTGCCGCTTCACAGCCTTCTAACTCCACGTAGCTGCTTCACAACCTTATAACTCCACGCTGCTGCCTTACGCCCTTTTGGTTGATGTCATGCCCTCTTTAAGGCATGTGTGTTTTGAATGGTGCTGCCGATGAGGGTCTCTTTGGTGGGTTGTCGAGTGTTCTGTTTGGGAAAAAGAGGCGTGAATGATTAGGGTTTTTTGGTTATTACCGAGTTGTTTTTGCTGAGCGAGAGAGAGACACGATGGCCGCTAGAGTGGTTGCTTATGTATGGCTGGTGCGTGAGTGTATGTGAAGGGCGTTTGAAAGAGATTTGTGACGTGCTGTTGGTGGTTATTGGCCGCGTGGAGTTAAGGCTGGTTTGTGGGCTGTGGCGTGTAGGTTTTGTTGAGTGGTCGTGAGGGGATGCATGTGGCAAGTTTTGTGAATGGCGGCAGTTATCTTTAGTTTGAATGGTACCGTGGCTTGTGTGAGTCGGTGAGGTCAGTGAGTGGGCAGTAGCTTATGAGGGTATTATGCGTGAAGGTTTTGTTGAGTGGTCGTGAGGGCTGCTAGGGCAAGGTTTGATGAAGATGGCTGGTGAGTGGCTTGATTAGAGGGTCCTGAATGGGGCGTTAAGGTTGGGCAGTGTAGTGGCTGGTTTTGGTGTGTTGAATCAGAAGGTAGAGAGAGAGATTGCTGCGCTTAGGGTTTATTCTTTTTTGTTGTATTGCCGCGTATTAGAGAGTTGGAAAGGTGAAGGTCTGCGTGAGGGGAGATGAAGATGAGAGAGGATAGGCGAGCTAGGGTTTTTCTGTTGTCGTGGATGAGGGTTAGTGGAGAGTGAGAGGGGCCGAGAGGAAGAGATCCTAGGGTTTGTTGTTGTTTATATAGTGAGAGGGTAGGGTTAGGGTTTCTGCATGGGTTTGAAAATGAAAGAAATTAAATTAAAAGTGAGGGATTTAATTTATTTATTTAGGGAAAGAATATCTTTAATTTTGGTGAGGAATTATTTAAATTAGGTGATTGATTTAATTTAATTTGGTAGGTGATTTACTTAATTTTGGTATTAGTTTTAATTTAATTTAAATTTAATTTGTTTTAATTTAATTTGAATTAATTTAATTGGATTTAATTTGTGAATTTAGTTTAATTAAGATTTCAATTGTATTTAATTTAATTTAATTTAATTGAATTAGCTTTAATTTAATTTAATTTAATTTATGACATGTATTTTAAATGTTTTAATTATTTAATTTGTGAGATGTGTTTTAAGTGTTTTAATTCTTTTTGGATGTGATTTAATGGGTTTGGTGTGTTTTAAAACAGAGGTCCAACAAGCGAACCCGAAGCGAAACAAGCTAGTTAAATCTGACAAAATGCTAATTTCCAACTTTACCCTTCCAACGTCCGTTTCCCGCGGCTTCCACAACTAAAGAGGTAGTGTCTCCATACGAGACTCATCATCGGGCCTTATATGCAAAAATGCAGTGCCTACACGTCCGAGTCCGGGGACGAGTTCTAATCGTCATTGCTAATTGTATTCTCCCTAATGGGACGACCGTTGAACCCCCGAAGCCGTATAGGGGAGTGCCATCGTCGGTCAGAGCTGCATACTCCACTCCAAGGCCTTCCAGAGCCTCTTTGGAGATTATATCCACTGCGCTCCCGGGATCCACCATGATTCTGTCTACCTCTGAACCGCCGATTGTTGCTTTGATTATTAACGCATCGTCGTGGGGGAAACTCACCCCTCGGGCATCCTCGTCAGTGAACATTATTGGCACCGACCGACCACCTTGTATTCCCGAGGATTGTTCCGCTTCTAGTACCTCCGACCCCCGAGCCCAACTGTAGTTTTTTCTGGACCGGTTAGAATCTCTGGCTAGTGTTTTCCCTCATGCGATGATATTTACCGATCGGCGCGGTGCCCTTTGTCTAGCCGCCATAACCTCATGGTCAATGTATTTATTTAAATATCCATTCCGAGCCAGGTCTTCCATTTGTTCCCGCAAGTCTTTGCACCCGTCCGTCAGATGTCCTCTTAAATCATGATGCACGCAATAAGATGTTTTATTTCTCTTATCTAGGGAAATCTCCTGAGGTTAGGTTCTATCAAGAGGCATTTTTCCTGGATCTCCATGACGATTTTTCCTAGTGGCTTGTTCAGAGGAATGTATGCTTCTTCCCTGACTACATGGTTTACTTGGTTCAAGATTCCTCTTTCCTGGTTGTTCCGAGGTATTGGCTTGAATTCCTTGCGTCTCGGGGGTGGTTTTTTGAACTCACTATCTGGCCGGCGGGGGGCCTCTGCCTTATTGTCCTCTCTCTGATAGATGTTCCTCTCCGGGAGATTTTCTCTTCGTTCTCTAACAAAATGAACTTTCGGGCTATTTCCAGGGCGGTTGCATAATCCAGCGTATCTTGGATTCTTAGGTGAGTCCACAGCTTTCCGACCCTTAAGGCCCCTTTTAAACATTCCAAGGCCTCGAGGGACTCATATCCTCCGACCTCGAGCACCATATTATGGTATCTTTAAATGAAGGCCTTCAGGGGCTCATCATCTCCATGTTTCATGAGTCTTAACACCCCAATTGTCGTTTTAGGAACGCAGGCCCCTTTGAAGTGCCGCACAAACAATTTTTTGAGTTGCGCGAAGTTGCGGATGCTCCATGGGGCTAGACTTCTGTACCATAGAATGGCGGATCCGCCTAAGGTTAGGGGGAATACTTTGCAAATGACATCCCCTACCACTCACTGGACTTCCATTAATAGGACAAAGCTTTCAATATGGGATTTTGGGTCAGTATGGCCCTTGTAGGGTGTCATGGTAGGCATGTTGAATCGCCTCGGGAAATTTACCGACCTTATTTCTTCTGCGATGGGAGATTCCTCCTCACCGTCTCGGGCATCTCCTGTATCGGTCTTGAGGTTTACTCCCCAATTGGTCATCTTTTTCCTCAACCAAGACTTCATGTTGCTATCTGAGTTACCATGCCGTCTCCTGCAGCTTTCTTCGTGTCTATTTCCCCAAGTGTGTGATGAGTGGTAAATGTATCACTATTTCCCACTCATTTAACTTAATATTTTCTATAGTTTCTTGAGTTTTGTGAATATTTTGATGTGTTTTGTGTTATTTTGTAGATAAATAAAGTTTCAGGACATTCTGGAGGTGATTTGGAGCAAAACAGTGAAAATTGGCAAAAAGGGCAAAATGGTAATTTTGGTCGCGTCGCGACGCCCAAACCCTTGGCATCGCGACGCCTAACGTGCGCCGAGTCCTTGCTAACGTGCTTCGGGTCAACAAGTCAGAGTTTGAGAAGTTTGACTTTGCTAACATGCGCCGTGCCACGTGTCATCATCACAAGCGATTTGCTAACGTGCGCCGCATGCCACATGTCAAAAATTCAAAGAGCCGACATCAGCCAGCCGCCTTGCCACGTGTCACCTTATCGCTTCAGCCGCCTTGCCACGTGTCAGATAAGACCAGAAGTAACGAATCAGGAACTTCCACGTCAACGCGTCGTGCCGCGCAAGGCTTGCGTGGCCCGACGCGCACCCCTTACCCGAGCCTATAAATTCAGTTCGAATTTTCAGTTTCAAATGTACCTTTTTCTTGAAATCCTCTGATGTAATTTCAGTTTTGTAATTAGTTTTAATTACGTTCTGAAATAGTAATAGTAATTCTATTTTTTTGAATAGTAATTTATTTTTACTTTTACCATTTTACTATGAGGAGGTAACGTTTCCCTCCTAAGGTAAAAAGATAATTCTTTTACTATTACTATTTAGATTTATCTCCCTTAAATATAATATATAAACTATCTAAAACCTGACTAAATGAGGATACCGCCATACTGGTCGGTTGGTTATTCAATTTAATCTGGTTAAACCTGACTTAATGAGGATACCGCCATACTGATCGGTTGGTACTTAAATTTTCTTTCTGCCTTTATGGCTGGTTTATTAACAAATATTACCGCCTTAATGGCTGGTTGAACTCAATTTGACTTAATCAAGTTACCGCCTATATGGCTGGTTGGTAAAATTATCACAAGTATATATATTATATTATGGGAGATATCTAAATAGTAAATAGTAGAAGTTAATTCCTTTTACCTTAGCATTTTATTTATTTTTCCAGAATTTACTTTTTAGTAATTTTTATGTCTTTTTTACTTGTCATAACTATGTGTTGTAACTAAAGTTAGTTTTCTAGGGTTGTGATAAAATCTAATATCACCGGTTTATAAGAGGTTATTTTATAGTTTGAGTAATTTAAAGGTTTACTTATTAGGTCTTAAGCTTAATGCTTCTTATTGTTTGATCACCAATAAGATTGATATGGTAAATCTAAAATGAACTAGACATAGGGATTTTAGGTTTCAGCCTTAGACTTAATAGCCCACGATCTTCCTTGAGGATAGATAACCCTTTAATAGATTTCCTTACAGGATAGATATATACCTGTCGGGCGGGGGTAGCCATAATTGGAACTTAAACTTAATGAATCCAGATAATTTGGTTGACATAGACATATGGTTCAATTGGGTTAAACTGGGTATTTGCGTCTGACCATCGACTGAGGCTTTTGCGTAATTTCGTGTTCCAGGTTAGTAAACTGATTTATTACACAAACATAAAATAATCACTTAATCTTTTAAAAGATATTAGAATAATTCACAACCCTAGATCTTTGTGTCTTTTGTTATTTTCCTTAGTATTTTCTTTTAAGTCTGTTTTTATTTTATTTTGCAAAACCACATTCAACCAATCAAAAGCAATCAATTCTATTCTCCCTATAATTAGATACTTGTAAATAAATAGTATCAACAATTAATAACAACAGTATGAATTAAGTCCTCGTGGGATCGATATTTTTTTATACTACTTGAACGATACGTGCGCTTGCGTTATACATGTGTGTTTACGCCGGTCAAGTTTTTGGCCCCGTTGCCGGGGACTTATTTTTCTTGAGTTATTAATTTTGAAGCTATCTAATTTACTTGTATCTAATTTTCTTCATTTTTATCTGTAATTTTTATTTCTTTATTTTGTTTTCAGGTGATTAAAAAATGGAACATTATTGGGAAATTGAAAGATTACGAGCCTTACAAGAAGATACACCCCAAATCTGGGAGCAACAATTCGGTTTTCTGTGGCCTGTTGTCCAGCCCAATGACTATCACTGGATGCCAGAACCAAACAATTCTACATTTGCTCAACAGAACGAAATATGGAGATGTGTAATATGTGATGGTAACCACCCGAGCGATCAATGTATTTACCTTTCAGAGTGGAAGAATTATTGGAATCATTCAAGGTACGAAGAATCATCACATTTTCCATCTTATCCATCTTCTACCTACGATCTTCATCAGAAACCAGATCCATCAGAGGAAGATCAGTTGAATGACATGCTAAAAGATTGGCTCGAGAAACGAGAAGCTCAATTTGATGTACAAATTCAGAGTCAAGCGGCGTCTATACAGAGAATGACAAATCAAGTTAGACAATTAACAGATAACCTGAATCACATATCTCACGGAGCAAATTCAAATAATACTGAAGAAGCCTTCGAATATCCTGAGATTCATCATGACATCATAACATAGGACGAGGCTGAGCAGTATCAAGAATCAAAGGTATCAGTTCAGAAGCCTGCACCAACAAGGTCTCAATTTGATTTTTATTATTCTGACTCTGACGAGGACAAAGAAGCTGAGCTGTTTGGACCAACTGCACCAACAAATGAGGATGAAATTCTGTATCCTCAAAATGAAGATCTTGGAGCATCCATTGCAAAAATGTTTGAAGAATATCTACCTGAGCTAATCATTTCACCCAGATCGGAGGATGAAGACCTAAAATCTGACATTTCTTTTCATCTTCAGGTTGACAATTTTGAAGCATGTATTTCACAGATGACAGATGAAGAGCTAAATACAGAACTTTTAAAATACATCTGTGAAGAAAAGGTGGAGCAAAAAGCAGAGCAAATGGAGGAGCAATTGTTAGACAAAATTGAAGATCCAGTAAATTCAGGCGAAACATCACTGTTTTGGGGAGTACAAATCAAAGACATCACCCAGAAGCTTGACAGAATGGAAATCTCATTCCAAGTCAAGCACCATACGAGACCTCATGATTTTCTTTCTTTCTTTACAGGAACCACTGGAGCAACAAAGGGTAAAAAGGTGGCACGAGCACTGAATATGATACAATTCTTTTTGTTACCTTACCGTTGGAAAAGACCTTTCAAAAGCAACGCTCGTGGGAGTGTCTTTAATCGGACATCTAAAACGACGTTGAAACCTCATTGACAGATAGATTTCAGTCACGTCTGGCTGAAGACGAAAAATTTAGCGCTAGCAGGGAGGCAACCCATGTAATTTGTTGTGATTTTTATTTTCATATTTTGTGTATACATGTTGTAGAATTTTTAATTTTGTGTGTTGTTTTGTAGGGAAAAACACAAACGGAGCATTTTAAGACAGAAGGAATGGTGTTTGGAAATCATTAAGAAGAGAGACAATACATTAGCGATGGCTGAGTAAAGAATTAATTCTTGAGACGCATCCTAATGAATTTATACTAAGCGAGTGGCGTATTGCGTACACAATTCTGTTGCCTTAATTATTGCTTTGATTTACTTTTCTGTTGTAATTATCTTTATTTTTGTAGACAGGATCCAGACTTTTTGACCTTTCACGATTTCTTTTGTTGTTTAGCAAACAAACTTCCTTTGGAAGATACTAGTGCTATTATTACTCACCCTTTTCAGGCACAATAAATTCAGCCCGTCATTGCACTTTTGAAGACATCCAGAGTTGAGAAAGAAATACATAAAAAAATGGAAGCCACTTCAAGAAGACGAGTTGAAAACATCTGTGTGTTTTGCGGTAGTAGTGTTGGTGTTAAGCCACAATACGTAGAAGCAGCACAGGAATTGGGTCGAGTCTTAGCTGTAAGGAATATGCACTTAGTATATGGCGGAGGTAATCTTGGACTAATGGGGATTGTTTCAAAGGCCATACATGAAGGAGGTAGTCATGTTTTGGGAATCATCCCAAAACCCTTGGCAGAAGCAAATCTTATTGAATCATCAAACGGAGAGGAACTAATCGTGCCATGTATGTCTGAACGACTGGTAGAAATGATTAACCGTTCTGATGCTTTTATTGCTTTGTCAGGTAGCTTGGGTACATTGGAGGAAATTTTTATAGTACTATCTTGGGCGAACCTGAACATACACCAGAAACCAATTGGGCTGTTTAACGTTGATGGATTTTATGATTTTCTTTGTGTTTCTTGATGATGCCCGGAGAAATGGGTTCGTGTCAAAATCTTTAAAAGAACTCCTCTTTACTGCCAGAACTGCTCCGGATCTACTTGACCAACTCTTAGCCTATGAACCACAAGTTGACCTTATCCTTTCAAAGATAAATTGGTCCGAGGACGATCGTGGTAAGAGGCGTCGGATTAATCTGGATCTTAACCTTTAATTTCTTGTAAAATTTCAGCTAACCAGGTATTATTTTCTAAACTCTTCTTCTACTGTTTAGGGGGTAGGTGATGGTTTGGTGTCTTCCTTCACTCACTACCTTTCTATAAGGAAAAGATGTGAAGGAACCTAGATAATCATTCACCTGTAGCTCATTGTGATAGACTAATTTAGAGGACTCGTTGTTTATTCCTGACACCAAGCGATAAGAGCCTAAGAGGCTTGGGTACTTAAGAGAGCCTTGCTCCACCCTCCCTCTGGGGAATCTACAACGGGAAATCTACCTTGTTTTTAGTTTGTGTGTTATTTTTATTTTTAGTCCAATTTTTTTCGAAAAATACAAAAAAATTGAAAAATTTTTATTTGACTAATCATGGTAAAATTGGTAAGAAATAGATGTGTAAGGAATTCTCACTCCTGATACGTATTTCAAACCTATTTCGAAACAAGTTAATTTTTGTTTATTTCCTTTTGAATTATTTAATTTGTGAATTCTCCATAAAACAAACTAAAATGGATCTTCATATGTTCTGTTGGCAGGTATTATCAACATACATGGTAACATACGGACATGAGCTAAAATTGAAAAGTTTGTAATATCCAGTACTCTAGTTCATTTGGAGGAAACATCTCAAAAAAAGTAATGGAATAAAAAAAAATCTGAGATCCGAGTTATTAAGTCTGTAAGTGTGTTTTAACACCTAGTGCCCTAAAACCAACTGGTTTGGGAGTCATTAGCCCAAAACTCGATACATGGATCAAAAAGATGACAGAATATATATATATATATATATATATATATATATATATATATATATATATCTGAAGTCTGAGTAATTAAGTCCGTAGAGGTGTCTTAACACCTGGTGCCCTAAAGCCAACTGGTTTGGGAACCACCGACCTAAAGCTCGCTACATAGATGGAAGATATTGTATATAAATAAAAAATAGAGAAAAAATCAAAGAAAAAATCAGAAAAATCAGAAAAATTATTCCATTGCTACAAAAAGGTGTGAAATCTGATAGAACTTTAGGACAAAAATATTACTCTCTTATCAACTGCACTTGTGACTGTTGTGGGCAAAAATGAGTTGATTAATATTTTGTGGCTGTGTATATGGAGAATGGTAAATATAATCAGAGAATTTACTTATTCAGTAATTTTGAATGAAACAAAACAACTAGTAAACTTGGAGTAGAAGTTTCACCTAATTAGTCACTAACTTCTTTATTCTCTTTTCTCTTGTATTTTTGCTTTTGTGTGCATTAGTTTTACTTTCTTTTTACTTTTATAAGATATTTGTGGGTATCATTGTTGTAAACTCTCACGAGACTACAACTCGTCCACTAGGGACACCTAGGGGTTTAAAGGCTTGTTGCATACGCTAAATGCAACCGTGATTCCTACGAAAGTGGCTTAAATTTTATTATGTTATTTTATTTTGCTCGATGACTAGCAAAATGTTAGGTTTGAGGGTGTGATGAGTGGTAAATGTATCACTATTTCCCACTCATTTAACTTAATATTTTCTATAGTTTCTTGAGTTTTGTGAATATTTTGATGTGTTTTGTGTTATTTTGTAGATAAATAAAGTTTCAGGACATTCTGGAGGTGATTTGGAGCAAAACAGTGAAAATTGGCAAAAAGGGCAAAATGGTAATTTTGGTCGCGTCGCGACGCCCAAACCCTTGGCATCGCGACGCCTAACGTGCGCCGAGTCCTTGCTAACGTGCTTCGGGTCAACAAGTCAGAGTTTGAGAAGTTTGACTTTGCTAACGTGCGCCGTGCCACGTGTCATCATCACAAGTGATTTGCTAACGTGCGCCGCATGCCACATGTCAAAAATTCAAAGAGCCGACATCAGCCAGCCGCCTTGCCACGTGTCACCTTATCGCTTCAGCCGCCTTGCCACGTGTCAGATAAGACCAGAAGCAACGAATCAGGAACTGCCACGTCAGCGCGTCGCGCCGCGCAAGGCTTGCGCGACCCGACGCGCACCCCTTACCCGAGCCTATAAATTCAGTTCGAATTTTCAGTTTCAAATGTACCTTTTTCTTGAAATCCTCTGATGTAAATAGGGAGTTTTCTTCTTAGTTTCTTTTAATTTCAGTTTTGTAATTAGTTTTAATTACGTTCTGAAATAGTAATAGTAATTCTATTTTTTTGAATAGTAATTTATTTTTACTTTTACCGTTTTACTATGAGGAGGTAACTTTTCCCTGCTAAGGTAAAAAGATAATTCTTTTACTATTACTATTTATATTTATCTCCCTTAAATATAATATATAAACTATCTAAAACCTGACTAAATGAGGATACCGCCATACTGGTCGGTTGGTTATTCAATTTAATCTGGTTAAACCTGACTTAATGAGGATACCGCCATACTGATCGGTTGGTACTTAAATTTTCTTTCTGCCTTTATGGCTGGTTTATTAACAAATATTACCGCCTTAATGGCTGGTTGAACTTAATTTGACTTAATCAAGTTACCGCCTATATGGCTGGTTGGTAAAATTATCACAAGTATATATATATTATATTATGGGAGATATCTAAATAGTAAATAGTAGAAGTTAATTCCTTTTACCTTAGCATTTTATTTATTTTTCCAGCATTTACTTTTTAGTAATTTTTATGTCTTTTTTACTTGTCATAACTATGTGTTGTAACTAAAGTTAGTTTTCTAGGGTTGTGATAAAATCTAATATCACCGGTTTATAAGAGGTTATTTTATAGTTTGAGTAATTTAAAGGTTTACTTATTAGGTCTTAAGCTTAATGCTTCTTATTGTTTGATCACCAATAAGATTGATATGGTAAATCTAAAATGAACTAGACATATGGATTTTAGGTTTCAGCCTTAGACTTAATAGCCCACGATCTTCCTTGAGGATAGATAACCCTTTAATAGATTTCCTTACAGGATAGATATATACCTGTCGGGCGGGGGTAGCCATAATTGGAACTTAAACTTAATGAATCCAGATAATTTGGTTGACATAGACATATGGTTCAATTGGGTTAAACTGGGTATTTGCGTCTGACCATCGACTGAGGCTTTTGCGTAATTTCGTGTTCCAGGTTAGTAAACTGATTTATTACACAAACATAAAATAATCACTTCATCTTTTAAAAGATATTAGAATAATTCACAACCCTAGATCTTTGTGTCTTTTGTTATTTTCCTTAGTATTTTCTTTTAAGTCTGTTTTTATTTTATTTTCCAAAACCACATTCAACCAATCAAAAGCAATCAATTATATTCTCCCTATAATTAGATACTTGTAAATAAATAGTATCAACAATTAATAACAACAGTAGGAATTAAGTTCTCGTGTGATCGATATTTTTATACTACTTGAACGATACGTGCGCTTGCGTTATAAGTGTGTGTTTACGCCGGTCAGTGGCGCTCCTCATGACTTGAGGTATCTCGTTCAGCCTCGCCATACTTCCTTTTTTCCCTTCTGATGTTTCGGGGGCTATCATATGAGGAATCTGGTGGCTGTCTTCCCTCCTCTTCTTCCCACGTGTCTTCCGTTTGCGAATCTTTTTCTACCACTACGGATTTTACCCCGTAGGGGCCCCTCTTTCTGGGTCTGTCGTCTTCACTTGTATCTACAACCTTTTTTCCTTCCGCTGTCTCACCTCTTCTCTGACTGGTTCCGGCTTCAAATCTCTCGTTGTTCCTCCCTTCCATCCTTTCTAGTCGGTCCATCATGGATTTTAGAAGGGCTTGGTTTTCCTCCATTTTTTTCCTCATGTTTTCTTCTATCTTCTCTATCCATTCTGCTGTTGGACTCCCCGACGACTGATGATTTCTACCTTTTGCCATCGTCTTAATACGCGAGCTACTTTTTTGTTGGAATTCCCCACAGACGGCGCCAACTGTTGACGGCTGATTTTGGTCTCAGAGCAATATGAGAATATTACTCCCGAGACAATTCTCCCTCAATAATGAATTTGTTCGGTTTTGGGGGAACCAAAAGCAAACTTAGTAAAAGACAGATAAATACGCCAATCAACAAGGAGATTTAACGTGGTTCGGTGGATCAGATCCAACCTACGTCCACGGGCACAAAACGAATGATACTTTTATTACTGAGATATGCTTCTCTGATATCTCTTGTGTTTTACAAGTCTGATCGTGATGATCTTGATATTGATTCTGATGCTCATAAGCATATTCTACCATTCTATTTATAATAGTGTAGAAATCAGATTCCTTTGCCTACAAGAATTTCCTAGTTAAAACAATTCCATTTTCCCATAAGGATTCCTAGTCAGAAACTACATTCACTTCCTTCATTCTACTAGGACACAGACTTATCAGTTTACCCCATGAAGGTATGATAACTTATCATCTTATCCGAGAAAATATGATGCCTTATCTTCCTGAGCACGCCTCGCTATCTGGTCGGTTTTTATGAGGTCGGTCATGATGGTCCTTTGAACTGAGAATGATTCTGTCGATCTGATAATGCTCGGTCATCCGAACCAAAGTGGTCGGTCACCTATCATCAAGTGCTCGGTCTCTTACTGTTGGCTTTATAACACTCATGTGGTCGGGTCGGCATTAATGATTTCGATCAACAAGGGAGTTTACATTTTTACCCCAGCCGTACTCTTTAAATAACATAGGACCTGAAAACACCATCAACAGAGTGTTTTAAGGAAAAACCAAATGCTTTTCTATTACTATCAAGAATAGAAATTACAAAAGTGTTTAAACTTTACAAATAAGAAAAACCTCACTAACACTCTCTGTACTCTCTCTTTGGGATGCAATCAACACTGGTTTGAGCTCCAATTTATAGGGTAAAAACGCGTGCACTGTAGCACACGTTTTTGCCAACTCACTTCCTAAAATTTTGGCAATCACCGAAAGTTAACTTGTTGCTTCATGCATGGCAGTTGTGGATGCTTGCTAGAATGCTTGGCTGTGTCTACAGGCTGGAACAAGGTGGGAAGCTTCATGCATGCAAATGGACTCTACATGACCCACTGATGATACCAAAGTAGGTACTAGGAGGATTAAATTGCTGGAGAGTCACACTGTCGGACATACAGCTCATAAATGCAGAGTGATATCAACTGTTGGGCCTATGGGTTGGTGTAATGGCAGGTAATGGGCAATTACAGAGATTGTAAAAATTTATATGGAGATGGGTTCGTGGGTCTAATATATTAGAGGTGGGTAAATAAATAATTTTATATATTTATAAATTGGATAAATCGGATATGAATATTGACATTCCCGTTTAAATAGAGATAAAATTTATACGTGAACAGGGACCCGTACATGGCCGATACGTTAAGGCTGGGTACGGATAAAAATTTTATACCCGTTAATTGAACGAGATGTGTACGGATACTGATATTCCCGTACTATATCCGGCCCATATCCGGGCCGTTGTCATATTTACTGCAAACATTTGAAGTAACCTCAATTGCTGTAAAGAAAATGCAGGAATTTCTAAAGCCAGTGAAAGCAACACAACTACTACTGCCTTGTAAAACCAAATTTGCATTTTTGGTAAAACTAGCTGAGACATGTCACCTACAGAGCTGCATTAGGTGGTGACTGAATTTTGAAGTATTTCCTTAGCTTCAAAACTGAGCTAACAATGTCTTAAAGTAAATTATGGTAAGAATTGAATCAAATAAACGAGAAAAAACTACATTGCTTTGTCTTTACTTCGTCTGTAAGCTAAAGAAATCAGAGGTTTATAGTAATCTCTTAAACAATACTCAAGTTTTTAAGCATAATCTGACAAAATATTGTGATACTCAAATGTAAAGCAGTACATATATACAGGGCTCATTTAGATCGATGGTAAATGCTGCAATATATCTATAAAAGGTATTAAGAAAACCGAAAAAAGATAAGGAAATAAAACAATATATGCACACCCGGGCGAGCATTGTCGTCTTTGAAAATGATTCAACTATAGTTACTACTGTGACACTGACAGCAAATTATCTCCGTCTTGATCTCTCTATATTTCCACCCCCGGCGTGCTTGATTGGATACGGAACTTTGGTGGTTACAGCTTCATTGGAGGTATGAGGATCTTTCTCTCGAGTTGATCGGTGTTCCTGCAGAAGACAAAACAAAAAAACAATTGAGTTACAATCCTGACGTCTTACCTTGTATGATGAGAGAACTCATAACAGGAGATGGTGATAGCATGACATACAGAACGGAAAGGAAAGTCGTCTGCCTCAAGCATGTGAACAATTTGGCCCATCTTTGGTCGCTTGTGTGCATCCATATCTATACAACGGAGACAAACCAGCAATGCCCTTTTCAAAGCTTTTGGTGGCGGCTGAACTTCAATCAAAGGATCCACAAGCTCTTCTCCACGGCGACTTGCTACCATTCCTTTAAACCAGTCAACCAAGTTCATCTGAAATTAACATGATGGAGATAATAGTTATGATGATGGCATAGTGTTTGATAGTTGATATCAATGCAGTATGTCAAATTGTTTTACCTCTCCAGCTGATCTTGAATAATCAATCGGACTCCTTCCTGTAATCATTTCCATGAGTAGAACTCCAAAGCTATACACATCACTTCCCTCATTGAGCATGCCAGTGCTTGCATACTCGGGAGAGACATATCTGCAGCCAAATGATAACAAGTAAATCTTAGAATTTTTTTACAGGCATAAAACTCATCCACATTCAGTTTGATTGATTCATTATGATAAAGGAGTCCGCAAAAGAACAAACCCGAATGTTCCCATCACACGCGTAGTCACATAGCTTGCCTCAGATCCTAAGAGCTTGGCCAATCCAAAATCTGATACTTTTGCGTTCCATTTTCTATCCAGAAGAATGTTGCTGGATTTCACATCACGGTGCACAACTTTGGGTTCTAAACCTTCATGCAAATAGGCTAGCCTGTAAGAGAAATAACAATAACAATTACTAAAACATGAGGAAGATTTGAATAGAATAGGGACTTCAAACTTGCAAGTGATCATGACAAGCAGCTTCAGATGATAAAGTGACAATACTATAATCATACTTCAAAAACATACACATGCAATTCAACAAAGCAACTGTAAATTCCAAGGCCTAAAACATCGAACTCGTTGGTTTTAGCTATTGCATTGGAAATTATAATTGACCATAGGACATTCACGAGACTACCAGTTTTCCCATTGCATTATTTAGGATCGTGCAACTTTATATAAATGCAAGATTGGTCAAGAAAAATGAAGACTAGAAAACTTACCCTTTTGCAGTCCCAATGGCAATCTTCATTCGAATATCCCATGTCAGAGGGCTCACTGATCCTACATCACCATGCAACCATTGCTCCAAATTGCCATTGTCAACATATTCATACACAAGCATCCTAAAAGGCGAGTAAAAATTCTCATGGACAAAATTAGAAGGAAAAATGTAGAATCTTCTTTCAATTTTTCATTTAAACATATGATTGAATCAAGCGGCATAGGGAGAAAAAATATACCTTTGAGCACCTTCCGCACAATACCCAATTAGACCCACCAAATTCTTATGCCTAACTTTACCAATGGCTTCAACTTCCACCTTGAACTCCTTCTCTGCCTGCCCTCTATGAACAAGATAACCACATCATATAAGCTTTAATCTGTAATGTACTTTGACGACTACATGAAAGCACTTTATAGATACAAATCTTAAGTTATAACAGAACATAAAACGGAATATTGAAACTTGAAATTATACAGACTTGACCACAAAATAAAATTGCTACTCTATTCAAACAACTCTTCTTCTTGTTATTGTAGATGCTGATGCTTGCGGACCAGTCCCAGTACTTAAAACTAGTTAAAAATTTCAGACTAGAAAATTTAATAAACAAATTTAAAAAAAAGTTAAAAGTTTTTTTTTTTTTTTTTTAAATATACCTACCATCAAAGAAAAATGAACAAAAGAGAATTAAAGAACAAAGTAACCATTTTCTTTTCCTAGTATTTCTCCACAAAGTTAGCTAATTTATCACACCGACAACTTATTATACCAAACATGCACCAGATCATCATCAATTCACCAGCTACTTCCATCATAGTACAATTCAATCGGTTGTTGATGGAACCTAAAATTTAACCCAAAATTTTTAAGTATATAATAAGATTTTTTATAGGTAAGAGCAAGGCAATCCCGTGTTGAGAAAAATATTATACATCGACTGAATTATTAAACTTAAAATATAAAAAATGGACAATCCTCAACTTTCAAACTCTAGTTTTGCGGTTGAATTACGCTCATGAATTTCAATTTAATATGAAAGCCACCCTCAACTACTACTGGAATTTAATAAACATACTAACAAATCAATAAAAAATAAACAAAACAATCTAAAATCTAAATTGATACTGCTGGCCGCATAACTCGGATCTAACAGACATAAAATAAGACACATTCTTTCTACTACTACTGTTCTGTTTTGACCAAAATTGTTAAGAAAAAAATTTAAAATTTTCTCGGAAATAACTATTTTCCTAGTAAACAAACAGAAGTTTGAATTAATATTTAATGTTTAACGTACTTGTTATTAAGAAGATTCTTGACAGCAACCACAGACTCATCTTGCAAAACGCCTCTATAAACAATCCCATAGCCACCTTCACCGATCACATTCTCCTCCGCAAATCTACGTGTCGCAATCTCAAGCTCCCTGAGACTGTACCACCGGCCCCACCCTATGTCCCCTGACGCGTCACTCCTCTTACCGGACACGTCATCACCCTCTTCTTCTTCTTTTTCTTCACTCTTCTTCTTATTAACAACCGGATTCTCAACTTCTTTCCCGATTTTACCCTCGTGTTTTTCAAAGCTTTCGTTTGGACCCAGATCTTTAATTTTAATCTCCATGATCTCTTTGGAGACCAATGGGATTAAACCGGAGGTGTGTTTGACGCGCATTTTTCGCTTTTTTGAGTTCTTGGCGAAGAAGAAGAAACATAAGCAGATGATTAAAGAAATTAAAGCGATGCATGTGAGGATAATTGCGATGAGAACGTAGAGCTTGAGATTCAGAAATTGTGTTTTTGAGTTCAGTTTTTGTGGGAAACTGTTGCCGGAATCTGACGACATTGTTACCGGCAAGAGTGAAATTTTCTCGGGAAAGTGAGAGTAATGTTGTGTGTTTGGTTGATGGGAAAATTATATGGGGAAGCTTTAGGAAAGAACAAAAGAATGAAAGAGGTTACAACGGATACGAAGGAAAAAAAGGCAAAGCTAAACTGTAAAAAGTGAAGAAGACAAATGAAAGTGATGAGTTTAAAATATTTTGGGTTGGGTTTTTGAGATTATTACGTTAATGCCACTGTGTTTGTTTGTTATTTTTTGTTTTGTTTTATTTATTTGAAAAAGGCGGTAAATGACGTAATGGGGTTATGGAGATTGGAGACAGAGAGATTACGAATACAAATTTTGCTCGATTTGCCTATTATTAATATCGTGGGTGTGGATAGTGAATAGAAATGGGAATATAGGTTGGGATTGGTGTGATTTGTCTATTTTGATTCCGATTAAGGATTTAAGATAAAAAATTATTTTGAATCTTGTATTAATTTTAAATCATGAAGAAAAATTAATTTGAATTTCTAATAATTAAGAATCCTTAGTCTTTATCGAGAATCAGAACGATAAATTATCATGAATCCCACTTGATTTTTTATTTGAGATAAAATGGTCTTGAATTTTGACTCGATTTTTTGTTCTATATAATTTTTCGTTTCAAATCCCGTTATAAACAATACTAGATTTCGAATCTTTATCGGGATTCAAATTTTTTTACCATCATTGTATGTAGTGGTCTTGATCGATTTTATAAGTGTAAAACTTTAAGTTATTTTCGGTAAATTTTTAATGTGGGCTATTAGGGATGTACATGAGTCGGGTCAACCAATCAATCTGATTCAAAATGATTATATTTAGAATTTAAAAATTATGTTCGAGTCAGGCGAAAAACTCAACCCATATATGACGGGTCGTGTCTTATGTAAAGTTTTTTTTTAAAAAAAAATTGAGATTAACTCGATTCGATCCGAATTTTACTATTAAAATAAACTATTAATGAATTCATCTATACAACTTTAATATCTTAATAATTATTCATAATATTTACTTATTATTTTTAAATTTTGACCATTAAACTTTTTATTTATATTAAATATGTAAATAAACTCCCATATCTATACTACAAATATGAATTCAATCAAACTTATAATGGACCTCGTATAAATAGCCAAATGATACACACCCTTCATCTTCATGATGATACAAAAATATCATGTGACACTTAAGTAACTTGTAAGCATAATATCATTGTATATATAAATATGATCAGCAAAATAATAAATATTGATGGAGATTTCTGCAACTAAGGTATTTGAACAGTTCGGTAAGGGTAGAGAGAGAATTTTCTATTTTTGGAGGATCAGATGTTCAGATGTATTAGTCAGTCCTCGGACAGTCAGAGAGTCTGAACACTCCATTCTCGGAACCGGCCGACCAGAGGACACAACATGACACAGATTTCAGATACCGATAACATTAGAGTCGAGGCCGACCACAACAGACCGATGGCTCCTTTTGGACTTATCTTACCTCCTGGAACAAACAGATAAACTCGAATATTTCGGATCAGGACGGGAGCAGTTTAGGGAGTTCGGCAGATCATTTGGCCGATCTCTTGAAGACCGACATGTGATCAAAGTAGTTTGGACTTTTCCCTCCGACACGTGTCACAACTTGAAGGCTCTTTTACAGGCTGGAATCATTATTATTGCGTGTGGCAGGGGATAAGACATGTTGATGTGACAGGCCGTCAGACGACATGCTTGCTTTCGAAAACGACAGTCTTGGGGTAGAGAGCTCGTCAATCAGTCAGAAGGTCATGTGGGTGATGTTATTGAGGCATGGTAACAGTGTTGTAACTCTTGAGTATATAAAGAGAAGTTGAATTCATTTGTAGAGGATAGCAAAATAGATAGTGAAATTCGTAACGAAAATGGTGAACACCTCTTGTAAAAACTTGAAAGGCAAACAACTCGGTTTCGTGTTGACATCTCTTCAAACAGGTCAGCCGAGTTAGTTTTCGTAATAAAAACAACCTCTCACTTTGTGCCCGTGGACGTAGGTTGGACTTGCTCCGCCGAACCACGTTAAAACTCTCTTTGTCGATTTTTATGTTCTTATTGCCTTTCGCTATATTTGCCTTTGGTCTCCCATAACTAAACAAATTCAATGTTGAAGGAGGATTGTCTCGGGAAAGTTATATTGAAATTGTCCCTGGGACGAAAATCACCCGTCAACAATAAATAAATAATAATTATTATATATTGAAATAATTAATTTAATCATTTGAGAAAAATCAGACTCCTCCCTCAAAACTTTCATTGTTAATTTTTTTTTAATTGAATCATCAACTTTCTTAACCTTGTAATTATTAGACAAAATTTTTACATTTCTTATATTTTACTTTTTTTTTCCCTTTTAAGTTGCACTATTAAATTCCATATTATCAATAGCTAAAAATTGATTCCAATTTTAAGTCAGAAAAATTCTCTCTCGAGATACAAACCCTATAATTATTTATACATATCCAAATTTATCTCTATTCTATAAGAATGATGGGATTTGATTTCACAAATAATAAAAAAAAAAGTTTGAAATGCTATTTGTATAGAAACCTTCCAAAATAATTCAAACAATTAACATGAGAAAATCATTATGATTTAAGAAATTAATAAGCTCTTTGTCATTTAGTTCCTTAATTTGAGGGTAATTAATTTTACAAGTTTCAAAATCTTAAATTTTTGTGATACAATGTGACCAATGAGCCCAATAGGCCACAATTTATCCAAATAAATGTTACTAATAGATTTGAAAAACTTCACATGTCATTTGTCTTAACCAGTTGAACGTTAATATCTAATGTAACTTGCCACCCAACCCTCTATCAAGTCAAAATGCTTTGCTTAAACAACATTTAATTTTATAAGGTTTTCACCTTTCACTTTTGTATACGTGGAATTAGGATTCCTCTTTCGGCTCTGATCAATTTTTTTGGTTAGCTTGTGTGGGTCGGTTCAAGACAATTTTTTTTTTTTTTGAATCATTAGAAATTGTATGTCAAATTATTCTTTCCGAGTTTAAATGAATCTGGTAAAATTTTAGTTTGGCTCAGACTCTTATAAGAAATGTATTTTCTGGATTCGAATCCATGACTTCAAGATCAGATCTGAGCCTTACATCACTAAATCACACCCCTTGAAAACTGGTTCAAGACAAAACACTAACTTGAAATCTGAAAAATGAAAAAGAGATTCGTAGTAGGTCAAAATTATTGAACTATTTAATATAAATTAAATATTTAATGATCAAAATCTAAAAATGATAACTATATATTCCGGTAACCGTCAAAATATTAAAATTATATGCGAATTGATAAAGATTATATTTTAACATTGAGTCAAACCTAATATATAATCCCACTCAAACCAAATAAAGCCACATGTCACCATAAAAATATATAACACATGTCTTATACATAAAAGATATATACTTATATATATACAATATATTTATTTAAAAAATTAATTAATTAACATTCTAATCAACTAATTCATTTAATTAAATATATAATGTATTTCTACATTTACATTAAATGATAAAATACATTCATGGTTAACATATGTTTCAAATTCATTTGATAATTAATTAATGTGCATCTAATCAAATTATGTATCTAATGCATGTGCACATTAATTTAGGAAATTACCAAGTGTCACTGCGACACTGCATGTGTAATTTTCATTTAATCGTTAAACGATTTCCAAATAATCAATATTATTCGTTATAAGTCGCATTAGTGCTCTAAGAGTATTTTTTTGATTATGTGAGACTCTCTGAGTTCAAGTATATCCGTCACGGAATCCAATTTCGTGTCCATAATTCATCCACTCGTAAATTATGACGACCACAGATATTCTCGATGAACCATACAAGTTGAGATCTTCGCATACGTATAATTTTTCCATCATAGGTATTCGAATAAAAATTAGAGACATAGATATAATCGTCAAATCTCATAAGATATAATCCCGTCGATGTATAGATCCGCGATTTCTCAATAACACTCAGAACTCATTTCCGAGTATACCATGGCCATGGATTTGATAAATCGCAATCTCATAAAGTGGACACCTAAATCTTGTACGTAGAACTGACGAATCCTCTCTGGATACATCACCATATATCATGAGCATCAGTCCACACCCAATGAACAGGCGGATGTATAACCTAAAAATGTCGAAGATATGACTGCCATCAAAGTGTGGAGGATAACTCATATATCCACTATGATAACTCAAGTCGAAGGACTATTATGCTACTCAACTTGAGAAGATTCCTATTGATGCAAACGTACAATCTATTAGGAATCTTCTGTGAGTCGTTCAGTGCTCATCCACTATGAACACCTACATGTCTATATGAATCTCCATAAACTCGTGGCTCATTGAGATGGAATCCATTATTCCGATATACAATATGTATCAGTCTCCCGGGTTTACTTACGGACCAAGAATGAAGAATATAAATATTGACCAGGAACAGTTCAAGAATAATATTGTTATAATATTTCTCAATGTCAATTGCGACGCTTTTGCAATTATGTTATAATTTAATCATTCCTAAGTCTTATACGACTTTACTATTTAAAAGATAATATATCGACGAAACCGTATATTTCATTCATAACAAAATATTATTCATATACGTATTTATAGGAAAATACATGAGAAATTAACACGCTGAGTACCAACTCCAATAGCCACGCCTCTTGAGGACTAAAATTAACCATACATACACTCACTAGACTCTCATAAGCCAAGAATTACATCGTATGACTCACTAGGCTCTCTCAAATTTGATCTCAAAGGCTGTCTGTTGATCAGCGAAAATTATATTATGTGCCGGGTGTATATGTCATCTCTCTCACAGTGTTGTGGGGCCCGCCTGCTGTGAGAAAGATGACATATATACCTGGCACATGATATACCACCTCGTTGATCAGCTTTATACCTTGCAGCAGAAGGCACATAACGTGCTGTTGAGGTAGTTGAACCAGTTATAACTACTGAAACCTTCTAATTGATTTCCTAACTGAATCAGCCAACTTGGCACCCATATGGCCAATCAAACTAAGCCACAAACAACACCAATATAAGCTGGACACATCAGCAATAGCCCCCCACCAATCAGAGAATAGTGATTGAATCACTCATACTTTCAGACGATCAAATATTAATCCACTTCTAAATTGGAATTTTAGACCAATATTTCACTGTCATTACATATCAAAATTTATTAGTACATAAATTAAGGACAAATATTAAAATAAATAAATAAATAAATATTCTACTCACATTAACAAATTAATATCCCAATTACATACAAATCTTCACATCACCTTGTCTTTCAACGAGGGACCAATCAGTTGGTCGATGATCTCTCCTTGATTGGGAGCAAGTGGAGGTAATTTGTTGAGAGGGAAAATAAAATTTGTGTAGGCCAATTTGTTTGTTGATAGGCAGAAAGAGACTGAGAGAGGGAAACTGAAATTGTTTTTTGAGAAAAAAAAAATTGTGATTCCCATTTTTTTTTAGCAATTTTAAATTTTGTGTAACATTTTATTAATTTTAAAGATAAAACTTTGCAAAAAAAATTAATTTTTCAAGCCTTTGTAGCATATTTCAAGTATTATCAAATAAGTATTTTTTTAATAGCTGTTTGTGCAGTAAAATTCTACAAACAATAAAATTAAAAGAAGAATATAGAAGTTGGTAAAGAACGTTATGTTATTACTTGAATATCAAAATATTGATCCCTTATTTCAGGATTTCTTACAATATTTATAATATCTCATTATAAGGAAAATAACTGATCGCAGTAACATTTCATTCACGTCTTCCACTAACTGACTCACTCCCTAAAATCTCGGAACCTCTCTATTTTGGGTGATTGTCTAGATTAAAGGAACGAAAAGTTATTAATTGGTTGTCTATTTCATTGTTGAGAAGATTCATACCATTAAAAATATGATATTTCGGGATTACTCTCCTCATAATCTGACACACTCACAAAGTGGTTCTTTACTCCCCAAGTATAAGAGTGTCAAAGTAATAAAATAACATGGTAAGTCCGGGGTCGATCCACATGAAATAAATTTAATAGGATAAAATAATAATCCAACTAATAAAATAAAAATAATAAAATAAAATACTAGGGTTAGCTGATCCACTCTTGATATTTCAAATATAAAATAATTTTTACATTTTATAAATATAAATTATAATTATTTCTCAATCAATTTATTTCTATTATCAGGTATTAATTATGTCAACACTTGTAATTCGTCATGTCGATAATTAGTCATATCAAGGTACTAAATATGCCAAAACATATAAAACCACCATAGAGGCGGAGATAAAATTTGTCTATAACAAATCCAGTTAGGTACTCAATTATGCCAAATATATAAAACCAGTCATATAGGTGGTACTGTATTGTCTAAAATTAATCCAGATTTTTAATAGTCCACTCTCTCTCATTTATGGGATTCAAGTATTATCTGTGTCGATCGGAGACTGTTTACAGCTAGTCAATAGTCTTAAATAAACTAGAAATAGTATGAATTTTATTTAGGAAATTATCAAAATTTATAAAATATAATATAAATAAAAAAATTATATATATTCATACCAAGAGCTTCACCCTTTACACCCAACAGAGTGCAACTTAGCAGAACAAGATATAAATAAAAACACTCATAATTTTATTACTGCAAGAAAAATAAAATATAAAAGAAAAAATATACACAAAACTCATCCCACAAAGTCTTAAGAGAGACCTGTGGAAATTTACTGAGGAAAATGAAATGTGAGCACCTCTATTTATAGCAAGAGGTGCTCACCTATTGTTTTGAAAATTGTAAGAATGAAAAGAAATATGTCAATCCACTTTCGGTGGATTGACAATTTCTTTTTGTTTTTTCTATTTTATTTTTTTATACTTTGTCTTTTTTGTTTTGTCTTTTATTCTTTTATTTTTGTTTTATTTTTTTCTTATAATAATAATAATAATATTATTATTATTATTATTAAAATAAATGTGTGGCTTAATACATTATATGCTCATTTTGTTGTCAATCTAAACACAGTGAATGTTTTCCAAGTTCGATTTGAATCTAGCTGTCACGTTCTTTTATGATTTCTGGGTCCTGAAGTTCATATTTCATATCCATTTTTCATATTGAGCTTCCAAAGCAGTATTTTACCGACACAATAAATAAAAATAAAAATATATAAAACATAAATTTAATTGTTATTTCACAAATGTGCTAAATTAAGGGGATTAATGAAACTACAAGTATAAAATGATTAATTTTTCTTTTAATAAATGTGTTTTTTTAGTGTTCATCATGATTTTGCTTGTCTTTCTGGAGGAGCGTCTGAGGCAGAGACCCTGTCAAAGGGTCTTAAATCCAGGTTCTTAACGGAGGTCATAGCTTTAGACCCTGAAAGAAGCTTCTGGATCAGACCTTGTAAATGAGCTTTCGAAACTAAACTATGACAGGAGGTCATGTAATCAGACTCTGAGGAGATACTGAAATCAGACTCTAACGATAGCTCTATATCCTTTTTGGAGTGTGTTTGGCCATGTGTCATGCGTCTGACTTCTCCCCAAGCAGTTCTTTATTTTGTTCGCATCATTTTGAAGAAATTGTGGGAACAAACAAAGTCAAAGTTAGGCCTCCAGTGGGTTTTTTAGTGCCATGGTGTAGGAGTGAAGCAGAATATCTTGTTATGCCTATGACATCAGCAACCACTAGAGAGTACGAATATACTACGAGAGAACTAACCGGAGAATAATGGAGTCGCCACCCAGCATGAGATACTGAGAATGATTTAAGGCCATACTACACCATTCGCAAGGCCTGACCTTAAGCCCGTTTGGGTTCAGAATGGTCCCTTATTGATGTCAGTATAATGCCAAGGTTCAAAAGAGGATCCACATGTCTTATAATGCAATGAAATCATACAAGACAGTTTATATTCATGCAGTAGCCAAACATTCATTAAAGCAATAATAACATAATAGATTACAGATAAAATAAACTCGAACGGACATATCTGGGATACGTTCGTATATATGGTTTATGTTCGGCCGGACATATTGGACGTCTAGCTGGATTTATTGCGTAAACCAGAATACCCAGAACACAAAATCATGCAATAAATAACATGGACATGTCATGTTATGCTTGAAACCATTATTCATAAGGTGCATAATCATGCATAATAGTAGTGGTAAGAGAGTGATAAGACAAACATAATAATCGTGTGATAACAATAATGAGAAAGCAATAAAGAAGACATGTGTAACAGTTTCCAAATAGTACATGTAATTGTATCCCAAGTGCAGACCACACTATCGTCCAATCCAAATCGGCTATGGAATTTACGTCTGAGTTTCCATCATATATACCAAAGGGAAATAAATATACGTGTCCAGATGTAGTAGATTGTACGACCGGAGTTTCTGTATGACAGTCGCATGTCCGGTCGGACATCAATAGTAAATATAAATTGAAAGGTTTTAAGGTTTAGGGATCCCTCAAATCTTACCTCAAACATAATTCGGCTCCGAGAACACTACTGAAAGTCTGAGTTGGTTGTTAGATCTCTCGCTGGAGAGGGAAATTTAAGGTTTGTGTTTTTGGTTCTCAAAAGTCCCCAAGAGTCCAATCAAAAGGCATTTTACTGAGTGCTATGATGCTCGTTTTATAGTGTTTAGGGCTTGGTTAGCAAGGAAAGAATCTCACTCTATAAAGGAAAATGTTTAAGAAGGAAAGTGAACCAGTTTTATGGAAATTGGTAAATAATGAAAGAGATCGAATCCTTCTACAAAACTGAAAACCGACGCATATTCGGCCAGACTTGTAGTATGTCTGGTCGGATATTATGGTTGATGGTCAGCTGGATAAAAACTCGACCAAATGTCATTTGGCCGCTACTTATGGACTTTTTAGGGTTTCTTTTCCTTCCAGCATTAAACCTTATAACTATCCTAAATTTTCAGGAGTGTTCTCACAAAAGACTCATCATCGGGCTATACGTAAAAATGTGATTCTATAGTCATCTCCACTTTGATAGCCTTGTGCACTGTGTGATAGTGACAAGTCTATCAAATTCGTGCATGCATTTTTACTTACCTGGCTCGCTGGACAATGCCGAACTTACCTGGCTTTGGTTGTAATCTATTTTGATGATGGATGATCCATCAGATCTTATAACGGTGAGATGTTTTGATCTCTGTTTGAAATGATAGATTAGACCTCCAGACCCTCCGATACTTCAATCAGATTGAGGTGCTTCAACCACTGCTGAAATAATAGATTGGACCCGCATACCCTTCGATGCTGCGAGAAGTGATGGGATACCTTAATCTCGGTGTCCTTATTCTACCCCATTCTCGGAGTTACCTATTGTTTGATGTCTACTACATACCCAAAGCTTTACTGAGGTATGTCTTCATTCCTGAAGTTTTACTCTGTTCTCGAATCTCCACCCAATTCCTGGAGCTATCTTATGTCTGTCACTTTCCCACCTCGGTAGCTTGGGCTTGGACTCGTATCCTCTCATTCCCTCAATATCTTATGAGATCGTGATAGGCACCCGACTCGACGACCTCTACTACTTGTGTTTCCTCGCCTTCATGGCCTCATGATCGATTTATTCATTGAGATAACCATTCTTCACCAGATCTGCAATCTCTTCATGCGGGTCTCTACATGTCTCGGTGTCATGTCCCCATGTATTGTGATAGACACAATAGGCTCTATTGTCCTTATATTCTACCGGAAATTTTTTCGGATCAGGCTCTATCAACAGCCATTTGAGCTGTATTTCCCAAACTATTTGAGATAATGTTCTGTTGAGTGCCGTGTAAGTTGTGCCCCCCACAACATGCGTAACTTGGATTATAGGTCTTTTCTCGGGCATCAGGTTGCCCTAAGCCATGAGCCTGAACTCCTGCCTCATCGGGCCCGATCCTCTCCATCCACTGCCACTGTCACAATAGATATTTAGTCTCAATTCTTTCTTTTCCTGAGCCGTACCTCCTCGGGCTATCTTCTCTTCTTCCTCCAACAACACAAACCATATTATTTGTTCCAAGGCTGTTGGGTAGTCTGGAATCTCTTTAATCCTGATGTGGGACCACAATCTCTCAACCCTCAGTGTTCCTTTAAAGCTTAACAATGCTTTTGGAGATTCATACGCCCCCACCTATAATACCAAACTATGGTATCTATCGAAAAAAACTCTCCAGCGACTCATCATCCCGCTGCTTTATCGTCTTTAACGATCCGACCATCTTCCTTGATATGCGTGTTCCTTTAAAGTGGCGCACAAAGGATCCGACCATCTTCTTAACTGGGACAATCTGCTGATACTCATCGGTGCTAGTTTTCTTAACCACAAGCTAGCCGGTCCCCCTAAGGTCAGTGGGAAAACCTTACAGATTGATTCCTCGATCATGCCCTGGATCTCCATTAGCAAGATGAACTTTTCAACATGGGATCTAGGGTCTGTATTATCTTTGTAAATGTCCATCACCTACATGGAAAAACTCTTTGGGATCACCAATTCTAGCACCTCTCTGTTGAAAAATGATATTGTCTTCACATCTTGATCATTCTGAGAACCTCATCGCGTGTTCATCTTGTTAGGGTTGGTGCTCGGAGTGCTAATCCGGATCGTATTTCTGTCCGATTCATAAATACGAACAATTCTATTTTCCATAATATTACTAATTTAATGGTAGCACTACACTTATTCGATCTAATTATGATTAGATATCTGATTATGATTAGATCGAAAATAAATCTGGTTTAGTGATACGTGTATATTAGACAAAGATCCTAGGATTTACAATATAGTGCGCAGTTACAACGTAGTTTGTAATTGACATTGGGAAGCGCATTATAAGATGTATATCCTTAAATAAAGTTCCTGGTCAAGATTTACTAACACGGATAGGTTAGTAAAATCCGCTGAGACCAGTACATGTCGTATATCGTGACTTGGTCGGATGGTTTATCCCAATGAACCATGAGTCTCGGGAGACTCGTATAGATATGTAGGTGTTTATTTGATAAACACTAAATGACTCACTAAAGATTTCCTAATAGATGGTACACCAATGTCAATAGGAATCTTCTCTAGTTGAGCAAGCATAGTGATCTTTTGACTTTAGATACCACAGTGGGATATATGAGTTATCTTCTACACTTTGATGGCAGTCACGTCACCGATCTATTTAGATCAGACCTCCGCATGTTCGTTTGGTGTGGACTGATGCTCATGATATCTAGTGTGTATCAAGAGAGGATCCGTCAGTCCTGTGTACAAGGCATAGACATCCGCACGTGTTTACGATCTAGTAAATCCATGGTCGTGGTATAACTTCGGAAATCAGTTCCAATTGTTATTTAGAGATCATAAATTGAAAGTCAACTATATTATACCAAACGGATTTGACGTTATCATTTATATCCCAGGTATAATATGGATAGCCTGTGACGGATGGATTATACGTATGTAATGACCTCGGCTTGCATAGTTTAACGAGATCATCAGTGGTCGTCATAATCCATGAGTGGGTAAATTATGGACACGAAATTGGATTTCGTGATGGATAAACCTAAACTTAGAGAGCCTCACAATATGAAGTGTACTCGTTGAGCTCTTAGGCAACGCGATATGAATAATACGGATTATTCATAATACTTCACCGGATTAAGTGAGTTAATTCGGATCATTTAAACGGTTAAACGATAACACATGCATTATGGGATTTTGGCCAATCGTAATTATTGTGTATTTGTATTTGATACATAATACGATTAGATACACATTAATTAATCGTCAAATGAGATTTTGACAAATGCCATAAATATATGTATTTGTTATTTATTGTAAATAAAATACATATATAATAATAATTTTATTAATTGATTATTTGGGTATTTAATTGTTAAATATTTAAATGATTAATTAATAAACTTTTTCATAAATGTTATGAAATTTTGTCCAACTATTATTTGAACACATGGCATGAATTTATTAAGCTAAATGTGTGTCAATTTGATTGGCCTCTTAAAAGCTTAATATTAATTTAATTTGATTAAATTTCAAAATTCCAAAAATACCCTCAAAAGTCGATTTTGCTTCTTCAAAAAGGAAAAATGTTTTCTTCTTCATTTTAACTTCTCCCATGGCCGAAAATAACTTAGAAAATGGGTTCCAAATTTTGTTTGAAGAATCCATGAAGAAATGAAGGAAAATCAAGAAAAAAAAACTAAGGATTTGGGAGATTAAAGGTAATCATTCAAAATCCTAGGCTTGGAAATTTAGTTTCTTGTTTCATGATGATTTAAAAATGTTCTAGGGTTCCTTCAATTGTGAAAATTAGGGCTTTTGGTTGTGGTGGTCGAATTGGAAGCTTATATGCATGTGTGAAGTGTAGTTTGATGAAATTAGTGTAATTAGTGTCCAATTTAGTCATTTGATGACATGTCACCATTATAGAGTATTATGACCACTCTTGTAATGCCTATAATTGTTCTTGGGTTGTTCATATGTGGTGACTTTGGTTGGTGTTATGATTAATTATATTAATCTTGAAAATTTGGATTTAAAGCATGAAAATTGGAATTTTTGGTTTCTTGATCAGATCTTGTAAAAATGGAAATTTTGTGATGAATTGATGTCATATGAATGTAATAGATGTATTTTGGGAGTTGGAACAATTACCGTAAAGTGTTTCGAAGTTGAAATAAGCGAAAACGGCCAAAAACGGCGTTATCGAGTGACTTTTGAGCCAACCGGGTAACGACTGTCCAAACAGTGAGTTCGTCACTGTTTGGGCAACCCATGAACTGACTAACACTATTGGGGCTGACCTGAGCAGTCCCCATAAGTGTTGGGTGGTCGGTTCGGTCAAAAACACACTTTAGGCCATTTTACGGAAAAATATTTTTCGTAAAAGTTTCGCGACGTTTCATATATATATTTATGTCGTTATTTGATATAGAATAAATAGGTTTAGGTGAAATATGAATAAATTATTCATATTAGATATTGAATAATTTATTCGGTAATTTGAAAAAGTTTTAAATTATGATTTTGTCCGAACCGCGCTTCCGCTGCGCCCATCGCCCAAAACCCCAACACATCTCTCATCTTCTCA
>SKCR01039062.1:0-47675 GCA_019454045.1 Zanthoxylum bungeanum | reverse complement strand
TCAGGGTCGGCGTCGTCCCGCACCTCTTCGGTATGTTCTTTTCCTCTCATCCGGGTACTGTGAGGGCTATCGTAGGAGGGATCTGGTGATGATTTGTCATCTTCCTCCTCCCATGTGTCCTCGGTTTGGGAATCCCTTTGTACTACCATGGATCTCACCCTGTAGGGTTCCCTCCTTTGAGGTCTGTCGTCTTCGCTTGTATCAACAATTCTATTTCCTTCCGCTATTTCATTCCTTCGCCGGCTAGTCCCGGCCTCGAATTTTCCGTCGTGTGCTCCTTCCATCCTTTCCAACCGGTCTACTATGGTTTTTAGTAGAGTTTGGTTTTCCTCCCTTCTTTCCTAAGGTTTTCCTCGATCTTTTCCATCCAGTCTGCAGCCGAGCTCCCTGATGATTGTTGGTTTCCGCCTTCCGCCATTTGTCTTATACGCGAGTTGCTTTTTGTAGAGTTCCCCACAGACGGCGCCAACTGTTGACGGTGGATTTTGGTCTCAGGGTAATACGGGAATATCACCTCCGAGGGAATCCTCCTTCAACGGTGAATTTGTTTGGTTATGGGGGACCAAAAGCAAATTTAGCGAGAGACAGATAAACACACCAATCAACAAGGAGAATTAACGTGGTTCGGTGGATTTTGGATCCGACCTACGTCCACGGACGAGAACTGGATGATACTTTTTATTACTTCAATACGCTTCTCAGGTCTCTTCTTTGTTTTTACAAATCAGAGCTTGATGATTCTGATCACTAATTTTTTGATGATGCCTTCAACTTGTCCTTCTACACTCACTCTACCCTCCTATTTATAATGGTGAAGAAATCAGATTCCTATTTGTACAAGAATTCCCAATTGGAGATGGTCTCCTTTTCCTATCAGGATTCATAGTCAAAACTATTCCCTTTTCCCATAAGGATTCTTAATCAAAACTACATTTACTTCCTTTATCCTATTAGGATATTAACTAATTACTTTACCCTATTAAAGTAGGACAACTTATCCCTTTTCCGCAAGAATAGGATGCTTTATTTTCCTGAGCACGCCTCGTCATGTGCTCGGTCTTCATGAGGTCGGTCATGATAGCCATTTGAACTGAGAATGCTGATGTCGATCTGATAATGCTCGGTCATCCGATCTCAAGTGCTCGGCCATTTAGTATAAAGTGATCGGCCTCTTACCGTCAAGTTGTCGGGTCGGCTTTAACGGTCTCGATCAATGGAGTTACCCCTTTTACCCCTGTCGTGTTGTTTAAATAACATAGTGCCCGAAAAACACCATCAACAATATATAATATATATATATATATATACAGTGGCGTATCCAGAAATCTCAGTCAGTGGGGGCAAAATTATTTTCTTATCACAATAATATATAATGAATTCATACATATTTTTTGAAATTATAAGATGATCCATATACTTTTAAAAATTATGAAATAGCCCCTTATTTCTAAACTTATAAATTAACCCAAAATTTTAGAATTATATTTTTATCCTTAATTTCTAAAAATATCAATTTACCCTAAAAATTTAAGTAAAAATTTAATTTTAAAATTATGTATTTTAAGTTTATGTTGTATATTATATACTAAATTTCCGCTAATTTATTGTAAATAAAAAATAAATATACAAAATAATTATATTTATATTAATATGAGAATATTTTACACATAACAACTATATACGACGTGGTTTAGTAAAAGAATCACAATCAATATATCAATAAATTAGAATATCAATAACCAAACCTAAGTATAAATATAGTTATTTTTATTTTTATTTATATTTAAATATAATGGAATCTCTATTCTTTTGCAAATGTAAAAACATATAAATGAGTGAATTTAAAATCAAAAACAGTCAATTATCTATACTCATATAAATTAAATATAATTATTTTAGATATGTTTAAGAAATAAGATTGATGCAACACCGTGCCGTAGGCACGGGCATCATTTAATTAAAAAATAAAATCATTTAATTCTGTAATACCATGTCGTGCCGTAGGCACGGGCATCATTTAATTAAAAAATAAAATCATTTAATTCTGTAATACCATGTCGTGCCGTAGGCACGGGCATCATTTAATTAAAAAATAAAATCATTTAATTTTGTAACACCGTATATATATATATATATCATATTACACATAAACACCAAAAAAAAAAGTTTTTTTTATTATAAGACAAAAAATTATCACTATATGTATATGATAAAAAATATTGTATTTTTTATAATTATATATATTTTTATATGCATTATTATGTATATTTATCATTCTTCGATTTTAAAGGTAAAATGGTACATCGAGTTAATAAAGTATCAGTGTTTCAATAATTTTAAAAATGACTGAGGAAGATTCTCACACAGTCGGTTGTGTAAATTTTCCACGTAGGTCGAAGAATGGTCATAATGATCTAAATTTGACAATGAAAAATAAATCTCCACGCGATTTTGATCGAACGGTCGAGAGAGAATGCACGTGGTACATCATGCGGGTTTTTGTCCCTATTCTCACGTGACCCAAACAAAAAGGGCAAGTAATCGATTTGCGTTTTGACTAGTCGTTGAGGATCTAACGAAAAGTCAAATCATCATTAAAATAAAATCCAACGGTCAAGAATCACGACAATTAAATAGCAATGTATAAGATAATTAATCAGATAATGGTGAGGATGTTAAATTTTTATTTTTATGAACCCTAAAATTAAATATTAAAGTGGATAATAACATTGGATCCCCCATTTTATTTTAAATTTTATCATATAAGGATATAGCTTGTTCATTTATAACAAATTGGTCTCAAATAATTAGAGTTTATAATTTAGGTTGGCGTATGTCATATTCATATCGAGTCAAATTTAAATTGACGAGAACAGAATCTTTTTTTTTTTTTTTTGGATGACCGGAGTGTCCGGGCCAGCTTACGCGCACCTCGACTAATCCCCGGGACCTGTGCCCCGTGCCCTTAGAAGTTTCCAAACACAGATCAGGATAAATCGCTAGCTTTTAAAACCAGGGGCATGACCCCAAAGAAATGCATCTAGTGAGATTCGAACTTGAACCTGAGAGGGAGCAAATCATTCAAGCTTAAAGCCCTTACCACTGAGGCAACCCCTTGGGGTTGACGAGAACATAATCTATTTATTAATTATGTCAAAATTCTTAAATATTAGCGCAACTTGATAATTATTGTGTTGCCCATTTAAAATAATTTCATTATAATCACATTTTATACATGTTTTAATATATATTATAGTACATAAATAAACTCTATTAAATTATTTTTAAAATGTAACGAATATAACATAGTTCTATTGAATAAAAATAACTCTAGACTTGAACCTAAATGATTATTAAACATGTAACCAAAATTCGATATATTTAATAATCGTGTCAGTTTTATCCAATCCAAAGCTATTTATTCGTGTTATATTTGTGATTTATTAATAGATCATGTCCACATCTATTAATATTTTTGAAATAATTGAAATAACCTTTGATAATTTCATTAAAGATTAGTATGGATGACACCGAGTAAGGTATTAGATGGAGATATCAACACCCGTATAGTGGAAGATACATTCGTTCGTCTATGAATCTAAATGAGTACTGGTCAAATGCCCGTCTCAATCCCATATTCCCCTTAATTTATTTAAAAAATCTAACTTCATGCATTACTCTTATTTTTTTCTCCAAGAAAAAAAAGAAAGAAAAACAATTAAAAAAACTGATGGGTTCCCGATTCACAAGTGTGGAACCGGAACCGAACCGGATAATTCTGGTTCGGTTCTGGTTCAATTACGATTTTTTCTTTACTTTTAATAATGATTTTTTTTAAAAAAAAATTAAAATGAGGTTCTTTTCGGTTCGGTCAAGGATAAATCATAACCGAACCGAAAAATTTCGATTTCGATACCGAAACAGTTTAGAATCGAAATCGTCTGATTCCAACCGGTTCGATTCCGATTCGGAACCGGAACAGGCCCCCTCTACTCTAAACTACTTAATCCATGTAACATTGAATTTTTAATTGACTAATTATTATAATCGGTATTATTGTTTGATTAAAAAAATAATAATAGAAAAATGAGAGTTGAAAAGACACCTGATTGATGTTCTCGAATTGTATTTTGATTTTTTTTTTTATTTACTATAAATCACCACCCGAACTTCAAAAGATTAAAAAAAAAATCAAAACGATTCACCCCCTTCTAATTTTGTTAACAGGCGTCAGAATTACAGATGTATATTTAACAAATTCTCTCTTTTTTTAATGGTGATTATTAATCATTATTGGTTGTATTAATTAATATTGTGATTTATACCTTGATTGTATTTATATAATTCTCTATTTATTAAATATTAGAATGACTTATATCGTACCCAATCTGTATAAATAACATGGATAAAATACTGAACTCTTACCTTGTCCAATTTCTAAAAACGAATTTAAATACCTGACTTTAATATATCAGATATAAACGGCCTCCTTCCCCGAATATTTTTACCATCTCTTATCAGATTACTAATCATATTGAGATTATCAGATTATGAACTTATTTGATATAATTATGCAACTTGTATTATAATTTGAATAAATGTAAAATATAGGGGCCAAATGCAATTAGCCTAATAATTATAACCGATTATTATTATTATTATTGTTCATGGTTGTTTGTTGCACTGACAAAAGACAAAGAAGCTTAAAGTCAAGTCAGCTGTCTTTGGTTGGCGAAGTCTAAAAAGGTTTAGCAAAGAGAGGGGAAAAGAAAACAATTACCAGGAGCAAAGACCACTTTTTTTCTTCCCATTTGTGTGATTTATTTTTTAATTAGAATTGAAGCCAAATCCACCTGAAGTGAAAAAAAGATCACATTTCAGAATCTCCCTGTGTGTGATCTTCTGTTCAGTTATTACTTCTGGGTTCTGTTTATTTTGTTGAGGAAAGAAAGTGAGTGTTTGAAACAAAACCCACAAAAAAAAAAAATCAGTTATTGAAAGAAGATCTGGGTATTTTGTTTTGTCTGGATGGGAGCTTGCTGCAGCAACCGGATCAAGGCTGAGACTCCATCTCATACAGGTAGTTTTGTTAGTTCTTTGTTTGTGTTGTTAACGTTTCAATCAATGATTGTTAATTTTATTAATTTGGATTATTGGAAGCAAATATTGGGGTCAATTTCTGTTGATTGAGATTAATGAATACCTTTTTAGTGAATGTTTTTGCAATTCTACAAGTTGATGAATTTTGTTTGTAGGCATGCCAGGACTTTTGTTTTCATTGTAATCGAAGTTTGATGCAGTGGAATTTTCAATTTTGTTGTTTATGAGTTATGATGTTGAATTGCTTATGTTCCAAGCGCGTGGCTTGGTGGTGTAGGGTTCAGGATCTCACCTTGTGTTCCTGGTTTCGAACGATTCAAAAAAGTATGGGACAATCGGGGGGGTTTTACTTTCTCCGCTTAAGCCTGGAACGCTGGAAGGGGTGGTTTTGCGGCGGGGTTTTCAACGATTCAAAAAAAAATGTTGAATTGCTTAGCAAAATTAACACTTGTTGATCTGTGGTTGGATGTTATAATGTCTTATGTTCACTTTTGCTTGTGTGGGACTTCCAGGTTGCTGGTGTATAATGGTTTGATGTTTTCTTATTGCATTCTTTGTTATGCGATAATTGATATGAACTTTTGTATCCTGTTGTAAGCAATTTTGTTGGAAAAACTTGACATTTGCTTTTGTTTAGATGTGAATTCGAAAAGTGCGAGCGGAGATGGGAAGAGTTTAAGCAGTTCCAGCGGTAAGGCCTCTTCGTTTACTGTGCCTCAAACACCACGGAGTGAGGGTGAGATCTTGCAGTCATCGAATATAAAGAATTTCAGCTACAGCGACCTTAGGACAGCTACCAGAAACTTCCGCCCTGATAGTGTTTTAGGAGAAGGTGGCTTTGGTTCTGTCTTCAAAGGATGGGTTGACGAGCATTCACTTATATCTACAAGGCCTGGTACTGGCATGGTGATCGCTGTGAAGAGGCTTAACCAAGAAGGGTTCCAGGGTCACAAGGAATGGCTGGTAATTTTAAATCTAGTTCCTGTAATATCTTTCACATTTATTTTTCACAACTGGCTTCAACTTATCTAGAATACTCTATGCGTTAAAGTTACACCGGAGTTTCACATTCTATTGCAGATTTGGAGGAATTAGGCATACAAGAAGTATATATGAAATTAGTTCTTATTCTTAACTTTTCCAAGTTGCCTTTGTATGAATTCAACCAGTATAATCAACTATTCGAAGTGCTATTAAGCATAGCCAAGCTTAGCGCTTAAGTCAGCCTAAAATCTGAAACGCTATTTTGAGAGTGAAGCACATGCCAGAGAAAGAGAAGAGAGAGAGAGAGAATATTCAGGCTTGAATAGACTATACTAGTTGAGAAATACAACTTCTACAAGTAATAGGAAAACTTCTCTAAGAAGGAATCCCCATGGAATAAGGAGTATCCTTGTTTAAAGGGGAATAAAAATTTGTGCATGTTCCTTTTAGGAAACTCTGATCCTAATGCAACTAGGAAACTGACTACCACTCTATTTACATACAAAACTGGCCTAAGCAAGGTAGGTCACAAGAAGTCACCTAATGATGGGCATGCAAGCCATGTTTCGAGGGCTGTGCGTGCTCCCTAAAGCCCACAACAGTGGGTGTGTGACACTCACCCCACTAAATTCACACAAGGCCCTCGTCGCGCTATTGTTGGAATTCCCAAATCTTGTCTTCAAAATGCCACAATGTCTTCTCAGTTTCTCAGCTACCTTCTCGCATCAAATTCTCTCTCATATTTTGGTGATAAAAATCTCTTCCCTACGTCTTACTTATTTCGACTTGCATAGTGAAAAGTAGACTATGATTGGGAGTCCGTTTTGCTACCGTTGGTACCGTACATGATGCGCTACCCTCCAGTAGGGATGGCAAAATCCGGATCCGGATCCGCACACTCTTCAGACGGCCCAGGTCCGGATGTGGACCCGGAAAAATGCATCCGGGTCCGGACCCGGGTATACCCGGGATCCGCAAACAACATTTTCCTCCACTGTTTATTTTTTTTTTTTTTTCCTTTTTCTTTTTTTAAGCTCCACTATTCAATATTATGTATTAACAATATCACAACAAGTTTGAATACATATTAGAAATGTGATAAGTTTGAATTAGAAATTACAAAACACATAAAAATATTTAATTTGATTTTTTTTTTTTATTTAACCGGGTCCCGGGTACCCGGGTCCGGAACCACCCGGACCTGGTTAAATGCGGGTCTTAATATTAAAGACCTGGATCCGCAATTTTTTTTTGCGGATCCGGGTCTAACCGGACCCGGGTCGTTCGGATCCGGATCTTTTTGACATCCCTACCCTCCAGGATGTATATCGCATTGGTTTTGCACTTGCATTCACCATCTTGTGGAATCCTCCTCCTTTCTCCACTTTTAGACTCAAACGCCTCGCAGTTGCACTACTAACTAGGGCGGCAAAAACTAAACGAATCGAATCAAAATGTGATAAATTCGTATTCGATTTGTTTATTAAACGAATCATAATATTAAGATTCGTTTATTAAACAAATCGAATACGAATATTCGTTTAGTCATGATATTATTCAATAACATAATTTACCATAATTAATTTACATTAATTTTCCGTAAATACATATGAAATATGTAATTAATATATTTACTAAAAATATCTCACAAAATATCGACAATATTATTTTTCTATGGTAATTAGCCATAATTTGTGGAATCCTAATTGAAAAATAACAATAACTAGTAAAAGAAAATAATAAAACGAATCCTAAATGAGTAAATGAATCAATGAGCTTAAATTTGTATTCGATTCGTTTAATAAACGAATCGAATTGACCCATTTATTAAACGAATCAATTTTTTCAAACCCGTATTCGCTTTAAAGTGAATCGAATGAATAAACGAATCGTAACCCAAATTGCCACCCCTACTATTAACAAAGTTGCGCGTAACTCCCTACCAACAAACACCACTGTCACCTTGTTGCTGATTAGAGGGTTTACATGCATAAGGGTCTTTCCTTAGGGAGCACTCGTTGGGGATCCTTCTTTTAAGGCATTAAAGAGCCGAAGAGACCCATGGTCGCCACTTTGATGGCTATTCTTTCCCTCACTCTATCATGGTGTTGAACACATTTTCTTTGGATAATATTTGAGTAATGATCAGTAGCACAATAAACAACCGCATTAAAGATTGTGGAAGTTTTTCTTGCCATCCCATTTCTTTCTTTTGTCTTACGATCGCTTTATCATCTTTATGTTGTGGGGGTGGGGTGGGGTTGGGGGGTGAGAACTTTTTGCCGTTTCTCCTTTCACTTGAGGCCGCTTGTCACTCTTGAACTTCGATCGATCTCTCGAGCCTCAGCGAAAAGCAACAAGTGTCTCTGCCACGATAAGGGTTGTTCGGATATCTTTGACTCCTCGACTTTGCAATTCTATTGTTGTCCAAGGTTGTAACCCTTCAGTAAAGTCTTACAACATATCATCATTGCTCATATTTGTCACAAATGTTCTAAAAAACGCTAGCTAGCAGGCGTACGTTGTGGGAGCACCTAGCGCATAGGACTTTTAGGGGGCGGCTAGGTGGTGTTAGGCGGTTTTATTTTTTATTCAAAAAATTAGTAAAAAAATAAATTTGGGGAAAAAACGTACAGACTTGCCTAGAACAGTATAGGCGGCTGCCTATAACCGCCTAGGTGGTCGCCTAGAGCCGACTAGACCTGCCTAGCAACCTTTTTTTATGTATAATTGGAACTTCCAGACATCGCCTAGCGCCTAGGGGCTGCCTAGGCGGCCGCCTAAGCCTTTTTTAGAACAATGTTTGTCAAATGCAACATTAAGACGAAGAAATCCTATGCTACGCCTATTGCGACACATTCTTTGGAAGGAATTGCATTTTGTTTTTAGCTCGTCTCACTAACTAATGATGCACTTGCCCTTTTGGATCTCTGCATATTTCCTATACCACCAAGAAATAGCATGATCGAAAATATTATGTTGTTGCGGTATTTTACCTTGTCTTGTTCATTTTGTCAAAAATAATTATCCAGCTGCTTATCGCTATACTCTTTCGGCCTTGGAGCATCCTCCCTTGGCTAAGCGCTGCCACCACAAGCGTAGTGCATGCACTACCCTGCCGCTTTGCACACAGATATATCCTCCTCGCATTTTCAAATAGTGCACACAACTCACTCTCATCAGTGCGCGGGTCTTTTATTTTCCTATTAACCTCTGCTTACAAGTTGCGAAAAGTGCCAAACACGTTACTTTTGAGAGCATCGTACTCCATTAGCTGTTTTTCTTCGGAAGCTTGAATAGAAGGGAGAGTGAACATTTGGTATTCTTCCTTAAGACTACCCAACCTGCCCTCAAAACTCTCCTGCCCTTGTTCTACATGATCAAGCTGATCCCTAGCATACACCAAGCTATTCTATTCGCCACTCTGCCAACAGTGGTTCTGAACTCCTTAACTGGATCACGAGACATCTAATGCTTCACTGTCCTTTCTTTCTCACATTGGGATTTTTCCGTGACCCCTATTCTCTTCTTTAGTAACCTCTGACATGACTTCTCTTAACAAAAATTGAGAACAGCCCCAACACTTCCCAAAACAGCATCAGAAATTTGAAAAACACCACCATGAAATTCAAAATAGTCACTGAAACTTACCCGAACTCATGCACTAGTTTGGAACAGCCATAGAGATCTTTTGAACCTTTGAAAGCAGCAACCAAAGTTTAACAACCCTTCAATGTTCTGAAATTCGAAACCTGTACTTGGAACGCTCTTAATACAGCGTGCGTCCTTATGCACAACGCCTAACCAAGCTTAGACCCCAAGTCAGCCTAAAAACCGAAACCCTATCTTGAGAGTGAAGCACACGCTGAAGAAAAAGAAGAAGAGAGAATATTAAGGATTGAATAATCTTGCCTTCAATGAGACTTTATATTTATACTGGCTGAGAAGTAGGAAAGTGTTAGGACCCTTGGGTAAAATAGGAAACAACAAAGGGTAAATGGGTCATTTTAGTTATTTAGGATTTGAATATAAATTAGGGTGTTTTGTTTCAATTAAGGGGATGCTATCATTGTTGTTGAAATTGGAAATGGGGACGGGAATTGGAGGGGAAACCCTAGGAGGCTGCCAACACCTTAATGTTGAGCAAGGGCTGGTGGATTAATCTCCACCTTCAATTATCTTGTATTTCAATTTCGTTTTATGAATTATATTACATTCTAGTTTCTGTTTTGGGTGTTTTTGCCGTGAGATTGTTGAAGGATTTTGTGGGTTCCATCAATTGGTATCAGAGCAGTAGTTCCTTGGATCTGTGTGATGATTATCGTTTGTTGAAGGAAGAAGAAGGAATTAAAATCAAAGCAAAAATCAGAAAAAATAAAAAAAATCAGAAAACCCTAACCCTAACTGCCGCCACCCCCACCACCACCTCCACAGCCACTGTCCTCCGTCGACCAAGCACACCAAAACACCCCCCTCACGCCGGCGACCAAAACCCCTCCACTCCCGTCACCAAAAGCCGCCGCAAGTAGCTGCGATAAGCAGCATTTTTCGCGACGCCGTCGCCTCTCAGCCACCGTACGCCGCCGACCAAGTACACCAAAACAATCCCCTCACTCCGGCGACCAGAACCAGACCACATTCGAAGCCAAAAGTCGCCGGAAACACCACGAACTGCCGCGGCTTCTTCGCGTCGATCCGCCGCCTACGGCGAGCTTCTGACGTCGCCGCCACCACCAACAACGCACTCAGCATGTTCTAATCTTTCAGATCCGACCACCCCTTTGCATTTCCGGCCACCGGCAAGTTATTTACATTTTCACCCCTGATACTGTTGTCTGCTTCATTTCAACTTTCGACCTACTGTTTGTTGAAAAAAAAAAGGAAAGAAGAAACAAAAAAAAATGAGGAATGTTGGGAGTTCGTACGAATTGGATAACATACAACAAGATGGTTCTATCTGTGACTATATTGACAGGTTCGATTGTGTGGTGGGATCAATGTCTTACATATCCGAGTACTATTTACCGGGCATTTTCATTAATGGATTGCGGTATGAGTTGCAATCTGAGGTTCGAGATGGTTTACAGTACTTGAGGGTGATTGATCTGAAATGGGTCAAAAAAATAGCCCTAAAGGCGGAAGAGAAACTAGCGGAATTGGACAGATTGACGGAATTCAGAAAACAGAGAAGGATCAATTCACGCAAGCCTGAAAGATCTCGAGCCGTTAAGGGATTCGTGTACCAGTCAAATGTGAGAAGATTGAATAGCGTCGAGGAAAATCCTTGGAAAAAAATTGATTCAATGTGGGAGAAGTTGCAGGAGCAGATAAAAGAATCGAAGACTAACTCGAGTACTCACACTAATGTCGTTCCGTCACTTCAAGAGGCATGTACTGGTCCGGCGACACCCCTGGTGGAGAGCAATGAGAAAAAATCTGAGAACCTTCCAAACGGGCGATCGGGAAAATTCAGACAACTTTCTACAGTTGATTTTCAGTTTCGGCGCGACAAAGGCCTATGTTTCAGATGTGAGGAGAGATTCCACCCAAATCATGTGTGTTCCAGTGAGAAAGTTGAACATATTGGTGACATACGGTCGATCCCAGAGGGAGAAAGCATTGGGAAGAATGGAACAGTGATTGATGGGAAGCGGAGTGAAGAAGTTGAAGCCGTAGAGCCAGTGTTCGCGAATGAGGATGATCCTACTCTCGATGTGATTGCACATTCGGACCCACAACAGCAAGATGAGATTGAAGAAGTGGGCATCACAGTAGAGTGTAATGAGACGAAGAATACAGAGGTTGATATAGTGGACTATGTAGTCATTGAGGAGTGAGGATGATGATCGTGTTTCTCTAGCGAAGCAATTGGAGGTGCTAGTTGAGCATTTGTTAGGTTTTGTTGATGGATCTATTGTCTTCGGATCAGTTTGGCAAGGGATTATTCTGGACTCTTATCAATCTGCTGAATCTGTTGGCTATCTGGAGGAAGCTTGGGACTTCATCAGAACAATGCCGTTCAAGCCTGGGATATTCTTTGAGGCGATTATCAGATCCGCACTCCCACGTTGAGGACAACGTGTTTTCAAAGGGGGGAGTAATGTTAGGACCCTTGGGTAAAATAGGAAACAACAAAGGGTAAATGGGTCATTTTAGTTATTTAGGATTTGAATAAAAATTAGGTTGTTTTGTTTCAATTAAGGGGATGCTATCATTGTTGTTGAAATTGGAAATGGGGACGGGAATTGGAGGGGAAACCCTAGGAGGCTGCCAACACCTTAATGTTGAGTAAGGGCTGGTGGATTAATCTCCACCTTCAATTATCTTGTATTTCAATTTCGTTTTATGAATTATATTACATTCTAGTTTCTGTTTTGGGTGTTTTTGCCTTGAGATTGTTGAAGGATTTTGTGGGTTCCATCAGAAAGCTGCTTTAAGAAGGAATCCTTGTGGAATAAGGAGTATCCTTTAAAGGAAAGATAAAAATCTGTGCATGTTCCTTCTCGGAAACTCCAACCCTAATGCAACTAGGAAATTGAGTACCACTCTCTTAATGTACCAAACTGACTTCCGTAAGGTAGGTCACAAAACAGCCACAACAAGTCATTTAATGAGTGGCATGCACACCATGTTTAGAGGGCTGTGCGTGCTCCCTAAAGCCCACAACAGTGGGGGCGTGACACATGGCCATCAGGTTTAATACATTTTTTTTAGGAAATGGTGAATCTATAGCCAGTTATTGCATTGCTCTTAAAGAAATCTCTTACAGCATCGTATTGATTCTAATAATTTTTGACATACAGACAGAAATAAACTACCTTGGGCAGTTGCATCATCCTAATCTTGTGAAGCTGGTTGGTTACTGTTTAGAGGATGATCATCGGCTTCTAGTTTATGAGTGCATGCCTCGAGGCAGCATGGAAAATCATCTATTTAGGAGTAAGTTTCTTACATTCTATATACATAGTACTGCCTCTAATATATTTCGTAAATTGTAATTGTAGCATTGTTATTGATATTAAAACAGGGGGGTCATACTTCCAGCCTCTTTCTTGGAGCCTCCGGATGAAAATTGCCCTTGGTGCTGCAAAGGGTCTTGCCTTCCTTCACAGTGCTGAACCAAAAGTTATATATCGCGACTTCAAGGCTTCTAATATCCTGCTTGATTCGGTATGTAACTGAGCCTGCACCTTTGAATGACATTTTTAAACTGGTTGAATTCCTTCAGATTTATGGTTCAGTTGGGCTTGTTTTCTCTGCTGCTGACTTGCTTGTATATGTTTCCCAGAACTACAATGCAAAACTTTCTGATTTTGGATTGGCCAGGGATGGACCAACTGGTGATATGAGCCATGTCTCCACTAGGGTCATGGGTACCTACGGATATGCTGCTCCTGAGTATGTAGCAACAGGTACTACGTTATGTACCAAACTGCATTTAGCCGTCTGTTATTGTTGTTCGAATATACTGAACAGAAGTGTATTTATGTCCTGATCACTAATTTCATTTTCTTATTTGGAAGGGCACCTGAGTACCAAGAGCGACATATACAGTTTTGGAGTGGTTCTTCTAGAAATGTTATCTGGCCGACGAGCTATAGACAAAAATCGGCCAACTGGAGAACACAATCTTGTGGAGTGGGCAAAACCTTACCTGACCAACAAACGCAGAATATTTCGTGTTCTAGATCCCCGTCTAGAAGGCCAGTATTCACTGCAGCAGGCACAAAAGGCAGCCACCCTTGCACTTCAATGTCTATCTGTAGAATCCAAGCTCAGGCCAGATATGGATGAGGTGGTAAAAGAAATAGAACAGCTTCAGGAGTTGAGAAAGATACCTAAAAGTGCCCAGAAAGAACACCACAGCAAAGGTCATGTTCGTTCCAAGGCTCGAGCAACTGCTTATCCAAGGCCTTCTGCTTCCCCACTTCGTGTTTAGATGAAGTATTTTTCTTTTTTGCAGGATTGAAAAAAAAAATGTGTCATGTCTGAAGTGAAGAGTTCAAAAGTTTACTCATTGTACTAAAACCATGATTGAGAAATGTACAGTTCTTGGTTAGTCCTATCTATAAATGCTTTGCATGTTTTCTGGTATAATTCAGATTGTAAGCAGTTTAAAGTACCTGTACTACAAAACCAAACACCAGATTTCGGCGAATATTAGTCACAATTTGGTAATGCAAATCAAGATGCGAATCAAGATAGCATAAAAAAACAATTCGGCAAGTTCATCGTGCCAACAACGCAACGCAACGCGATCCTTCTGTACTGCGAGTGATAGGTTGACGTCGAAGAGTTGACATCGAATAGGCATCTCCATCTCATAAAAATGATTCTTCAATACATAATCCGTGTATAATTCATAGATAGCTTTCAACAGAGATTCCATGAACCGAGTCCCAGGTTCAGACACCACAAAGAACTTTGTTCCTGTATAATCGAAATAAAGAACAGTTATTTTTCTAAATTTATCATTTTTCCAGAGAAGAATGCCAACAATACTTCATACTAGAAACAGGCATGTAAATGTTAGAAAGGTTTCTCAATGAATAATCAAATGTTTTTAAGACCCTAGCAACCAATACACCTTCACCATTTGATCAGGTCAAGTCTCTTGTATTGCATAGGTGTCATTGACACCAAAACAAAGGCCATAAAGAGTCATTTGAGGTGTAAAGATGAGAGTGCTTCGAAATTAAAAAGCACATATCAAGAACTTCTCCAGAAAGCAATCCAATAAGTTCTATAATTCAACAAGCACTTTTTTGAAAAACAAACCATCAAGTGCTTCAACAAAAATCACTTAGAAAAGCTTTTTAATCTGAAAACATCTTTCTCTATTTCATCCAAATACTAATCGGCTAAAATAAAGCATTCTTCTCTCCCTAACAACTCTACATATAACATTGCCAGAGATTTCCTTGGAGTCATGCCTATGGTGTAAGAAGCCAGCGACTTAACATAATATGTGCTGGGAATTTCTGAGGCCACGGAGCACAAGTCCTAGGAATTAGTCGAGGTGTGCTTAAGCTGGCCTGGTAAGGGTGTCAATGGGTTGGGCCGGGCTTTGATAAGCCCGGCCCGAGCACGACAAGGAAAATAAAAGCCCGGGCTCGAGACAAGCTCGGCCCAAGCGTCTGCCAGGCCGAGCCCGGGCTTTATCCGATCCTTTTTTAAAAAAAAAATTACAAAAATTTAAAACATACTAATATAAAATACATTCAAACTATATGTAAAGACAATTCACAAATACATCAAAAGTTTCATCGATAAATTAACAATCTAAATACTACAAACAAATGCAAATGTTACAAACATATTAAAGTGTGTGTATATATATATATATATATTTTAAGCTCGGGCCGGACCCGAGTTAGGCCCGGACTTTTCTGCCATCTCTATGGCCTGGACACCCCGATTACCAAAAAAAAAAAAAAACTCATACATATAACCATGGGGATAATATATGAATTTCGAAAGGTCTTAGCTTACAAATCACAATTTTTACTTGCAACAAATGCAGTAGGTTATTGACATGTGACAACTACCTTTCCCTTCTTTTTTCCTTTGCACAAGTTTTGAAGTTCTCTATAGATTACAAGCTAACCAACACTCGGTTTGGATTGAGGGAAACAGCGGAAATTTTGATTCATCTCTCCAGGGGAAGATCCAAATGGGGGCATGTGTATGCATTTGTCCCCAACGAAGTTTTAGTTACTTCTAAATTCATTTGGATTTCCTCCCAATTTTATTCATAAAATTCCACTAAAAAAAACTATTTCCCCCAATATTTTTCCCTATTTTCAAAAAGTCACAAACAAAAAGAAACTCTTCTATTAGTTTACATAATTAAAAAAGTTGCTTTCACTAGGTTTGCTTCGGTTTTAGAATTGAATCGAATCGTCCGATTTTATGATTCCAGCTTTTTGGAATTGTATAATCGGACCGAACCGAATCGGAAAAATCGATTCGATTCCTTATTTTTTATGGGGAAAATAAAAAAAGTTGTTTGGTTCCGGTTCCGAACCGAACCTTAAGATTACAGTTCCAATAACCGAACCGAAATGGGTTTCGGTTTGGTTCCGATTTTGGAACCGGAACCCGATGCCATCCGATTTGGTTTCAATTCTGAACCATAACCATGGCCAAACATGATCTCTTGCCCTTATTTTTTCATAGAGGTTTGGGTTCGAATCCGTGACCAATATGAGTTCATATAATTACTCCCCTAACATTCTTATTTTTCACATGTACACATTTACAGATACAAATTGCATAATTTCTATCCAAATTCTCTCCTTTTTAGAATTAACTTTAAAATAAAACATAGTCCATATATTCAAAACTAACCAAATATATATATATACCAGTGAGAGATTGGTAATGAGTATGATTTGACAACTTATATAGACGATTTCAAACTATATATATTTTTTTAGTGTAAATTAGAACTCGAAATTTATCCCAATTAATAATTTAGGACGAAGATGACATGAAATTAAAATCCAAAAATCTTGATTGAGATCTGGAAGCGTAAAAAATTTGAGACTTATTATCTTCAAGAATATTGGGTTTTTCTGCTTTTTGATTTTGTCTTCAACTGGGATCAATATATTGTGAATGTTGATATTGTATTGAAATAGCCTCATCATTTTTTATTTATTTTTATTTTTTTGGAAACGATGGAAACCCCGCCACCAAACCACCCATTCTGGGCCGCGGCGCAGGTAAAACCACCGGCTGTCCCATGCTCTTACAAGAAGTGCACCCCCTGAATTCGAACCCACAACCTCAAGGTGAGATCATGGACCCTACACCATCAAGCCACACCTCTTGGGACTAGCCTCATCATATTAACACTCCAACACTCAAAAGTGTATATTATTTATTTTTTTTTATTTTTTTATGAAACTTTGTGGATACATATCTACTTTATCCTATAAAATTTTATTAAAATAAGAGCATTTAAAGTAACTTTTAGTGTTTAAATAGCCTCATCATATAGTATATCCTTACTTTTTACATAATTAGCATAGGGCCCGCACTTCGTGCGAGTTGAACATATTTTTAGGTATTAATCTTGTAAATATTTTGGATCTTGTCGGTTTTATAGTTTAAATGAGACAATTGATTTACTTACACTTAATATTTATGTCTCATTCGTTTATCTCTCAGTTCTCAAATAATTTTATAATTTATTGTGAAATAGTTAAAAGTTAGAGTCCACATCCTTAAGCACAGTAAATAATAAAAAATCATGAAATAAAAACTTATATAAATAATTTTTAAAAATAGCAAATAATAATAGTCCTGAAATCCAAAAAATTGGTTAGGTTTTGTAGATATCGACTATTTATGTTTCTTATTTTAAAATGAGATAATATTAAATTATAAAATTTAATAATAATAAATTAATTTTATAATTTAATAATAATAATTAATTTTATAATTTAATAATAATAAATTAAAATATTAATTAATTAATTAATTAAATAGGTTTCTTACTTTAATTAGATTATGTTATATACTATAATAGGTTTCTTATGTTAATAATTGATTATTTTAATTTTATAATTTACTAAATTAAAAAATAATTGTAGAGATATTTTAATTTTATAATTTAATAAAAAAAATTAATTGCAGAGATTAGGTTAACGATAGATAATTTAATAGCGTTTTTTTAATATGATAGTATAATATGTTTTCATATTATAATAGAATTTTTATAAAACTATAATATGTATTTTATTTAATATATTTATTAATTTAATTTTATAATTTTAATATGAAGCTCACAGATTTATAAACGTTGTAGATTAGTTTTTTTAAAAAGTTGACATATACAAATATATATATATATATATATATATATATATGAATTAAATGCCAATCAGCCGTCTTAGCTCAGCTGGTAGAGCGCATGGCTTTTAACCATGTGGTCGTGGGTTCGATTCCCACAGACGGCGAAATTAATTTTTTTTTGCATTCATCATGTTCGGCCCAAGCCTAATTGCTAGCCATTATTGGGCTTGGGCTTTAATCAAACAAAAAAAAAAAGGAAAATAGTTTTAATCTTACACCTCTAATTTTCTTGTACCATAAAAAAGATTAGTGGTATTATTAAACCTCAACCGAAGTTTTTTTTTTTTTTTTTTGGATAACCGGGTGTCCGAGCCAGCTTACGCGCACCTCGAATAATCCCCGGGACCTGTGTCCCGTGCCCTCAGAAGTTTCCCAACACAGATCAGGGTAAGTCGCTGGCTTTTCACACCAAGGGGTATGGCCCCAAGGAAATGCATCTAGTGGGATTCGAACATTGAACCTGAGAGAGAACAAACCACTCAACATTGAGGCAACCGCTTGAGGTTACCTCAATCTAAGTTGGGAAAACCCAAATCTATATTTCTATATCTTAAACTTATATAATATAGTTTTTATAAATCACAATAACATTAAACGATTCATATATAATTAGAATATAACATGATAGCCTTAAAGGAGCTAGGTTTGTTCATAAAGCTTATGAAATGAAACCGTGAAGTGGGTCCAAACTACATATTTTATTTTTTTTTTTTTTCCACACCGAAAGTCCTTTATGATGACATATTTGATAAGGGTATCAAATAGTGACATTGATATTTATATACACTATTCTTTCTTTAACTGCAGAGATGGGTTTTGTTTTTGTGTTTCTGTTCTTTTCCTCGTTTGAAGCACTCACTTGCTTATCCTAACAGAACCTATCTATCACCACCGGCATTTTACTTGCCCAATTGTAACCAATTTGGATCGAGTATCGATAGATATATTCCATAAATACAGAATGAGTATATAATTATAATTTTAAATTGTGTATAAAAAATATATTTAATTAAATTAAAATTTAATCAGTGTTGATTTTTTAAAAAAAAAAACATTTACATCACATATATGTACTAGTTTTTGCCCGTGCCTACGGCACGGTGTTACAGAATTAAATGATTTTATTTTTTAATTAAATGATTTTATTTTAACTTTCTATTTTTTAATTTGAAAATTTTTGACATTTTCCATCAATCAATTCACTCACTTTCCTCCAATTAGCAATGAAATGATTTGGGCCGCCAATTAAGCCACATAAAGAGAGCCGTTGGATACACTCTCTTTCCTCCAACATCATTCTCCTTTATTATATAGATAGTAAGAAATAGTTAAGATTTAATTATTATTAAATTTTTTCTAACAATTATTAATAGTAATTTATATAAAATTTAGAACTAAATTCAGCTCAGCACTAAATAAAAATTCAATTCAGTTTTTTTCGTTTTGATCTTTGTTTTTTATATTTGATCGGACCGGACTCACGATTGATTCCCGATTCAACCGGTTCAACCATTTTCATAAATAAAATTGAAATTATTGATTAAACTGCTTACCCTAAAACTGTGGGAACAACTATAACATTAATCTAAAATACAAAGTGGGCACATTCACAAATTTACTATTTGTGCTTTCAAGATTTTCTCTGAATTCAACAGACCACTCACAAGTCACAACACATTTTTGAAGTGATGAAATATTGATCCAAATGCGTGGCATTTATGAATAGACAAATTTAACGCTCAGAACAACCACATGGTCCTCTTTAAACATATCCACCGACAATTGGGTAGCTCTATTTGCATTTTCCATGCTCCGTCGTCAAATCATTTCTTTCGAGCTTAAACAGATTCTTAAAAAAAAAAAAGGTAAAAATATAACACTGACCCTCTAACTTTCATGTTTTGTCAATTCAGTCATGTTACTTTCAGTTTTGTCAATTCAGTCATTTAACTTTCAATTTTTATCAATTCAAGACTTCGTTACAAATCGCCGTTATTGTTGTCAAAACGACGCCGTTTTCAATTTTTTTTTCGGAATTAAAAAAAAATATCTAACGGCGTCGTTTTTTTTCTGAGAAGGGGAGAAGATCGTTCCCCTTCTCTTTTTTTTTTTTAGTTCCGAAAAAAAAAATTGAAAACGGCGTCGTTTTGGCAATAATAACGGCGAATTTGTAACGGAGTCTCGAACTGACAAAAATTGAAAGTTAGAGGACTGAATTGACAAAATATGAAAGTTAGAGGGTCGATTTTACATTTTTACCAAAAAAAACGCATTCTCTGAATTCGAACAATTAGTTATTATGCAAATAAATTCATTATATCAAAAGTAAAGCAACATTAACATTATTACTTAACACAATAATCAAATTGAAAAACATGAAGATTAATTATACCATATAGTAAATTATATTAAACTGGAGCTGCGGGCTACATGTTTTTGTTTGTTCATACAGCCGCTTCAGCATTCTACACTTTTACCATGAGACTGGATTTTACTATTACCACCAGCCCCAATTACAAACTCAACACAAATAAAAACAGTAAAAATAAAAAAGTTACCAACCATCAATTTGATTTTTGATTTTGACCCACTTTTAGTTTGAAATTCTAGAAAAACCCCAATTCCCCATTTCATTTCACCCATCACTTCAATTTTTTTTTTCCCGGGAAATGGAGGAAAAAAAAATTTTGAAGGCGGGAAATACAGAAAATGTAAAAAACAAAAAACAAATTAAAATCACTAGACATGGAAATTCTTTCCCGAAAAGGTTTGACCGAACTGCCAATTAGCTGGTGCCACGTTATACGAAGTGGAGGATCTTCTATCACTGCCCGTGACTCTAAACGAAAGTGCCTGACCGGTAAGTACGGCATTGGATTGCCAGTTTTGCCCCCAGTTACGGCTCATGCTCAGCCATTGGGTATTGGTCCCTTTCACGCTCACGCGCACAATATCCCCTGCACCCGCGACGTTGTGACCAAAACCAAGTTGAAGTAACGGAAACCGTTAATTGTGAATCTGATTCCTCCTTGCTTTCTGCACGGTACCCTGCAAAAAGTAAAAACAGATTTATAATTAAAAAGTAATCGTTAACGTCACTGCTAAGACTTACCCCCGTACCCTACAATTCAAGGGCACTTTTTGGGACAGTCGTAGAGTCATCGCTTGACTAACTACTAACAATTAAAAAAAAAAAAACCCAATAATAATTACTAATTAGGTACAAGGTCCGAAAAAAGTTGTGAACAAACACACGCTTGGGAGAACGTGAACTGTGACCCGGATTTTTGACTTTTAAGGCTCTGCCCCATCCTGATTTCCGGGTAAAATGGATGGAAATTAAAATCATTATTAAAAACCGGGACAGGCTCGACCGGTGATTGACCTGTGACTCCTCTTAAACCTGGCGTAAGACCCAACCGGTCCAACCGTTACATATAATTAATTTTGATTTTTTTTATATTTTTATAAAATAAAATATAGTGATAGATCCTGGTTCAACCTCTATCGGACCTCTATTCTTTGATTTATTTTGTCAGATCGGATTGATCGACTGGTCTGGATTTTAAAACACGGATTAAAATTACGATAACGCTCTTATTGTAAGTGACGTGAATGTCCTTGTAAAATGTCAACAATTACCAAATTGTTAAGTTGAAATGTAAATAGATTTGTGAGAAAAGCGAGATATTTTAGTCATTGTCATACACCGAAAGCAAAGACGGCGAAAGTTCGCCGTTGGCTATTTTTGAATAAACGACATAAACAGATAAACCCACACTGATCACTAAACTAAAGTGACTATTTTCAAGTCTGTTTGTTTCCCGAGAAAAGAAAAAGGAAGATTACTTCGAAACAAAGAAACCAACTTTTTTAAAAGCAAAAAAAAAAAATGTGAAATTGACAAGGGCATTTGAGTAAAAAAAAAAAACGAACTCACCTGCGAAAAGAAACGGGTACGATACCGGCGCGGTACTGAGCGAGCTTGAGGAACATGGGCATGGCGAGATCGAAATGAGGGCGAGGAGGGTTGCACCAGCCGCCATTATCAGATGGCTGAGCGAAGTTCGGCGGGCAGAAGTTAGTCGCCGTGATTAAAATGGACGGGTTACCCGGATGACACCATTGCGGATCGTTGTCGCACTTCAACTCAAAGCAAGCGCCGCAGCTCAAGCCGTTGTTGAACAGAGCCGTACTTAAAGCCGCCGTGTTCACGCCGTAACCTTGGCTGTACAAATTACCATACCCACAAGCACCACCTACACATACAACGTCATAAATCAGATTTCTAATTTTTTTTTTTTAAAAAAACACAAAATGGGAAAAAAATGTAGAAACCTAAATATGAACATACCCATGGTGCCGGAAGCGTCACTGCCGCCGTAGAAGGTGGCGTGAGCGGATTGCCAGAGGCCGCCGGAGTAGACACCGGGGATTTTGGCGTATGCCGTGGCGAATAAAGAGAGTGCCAGTGAGAAATAGCAGAGCATTTTGAGGAGAGCCATTGATGAAGAGAGAGAGAGTTGTGTTTCTGGTTGTTGTGATGGGGAGCCGAATGGAGAAAGCGGGAAGAAGGTGGTGGGTATTTAAAGGGAGAAGGGGAAAGGGTTTTAGGTTAAAAGAGTAAAAAAGAAGTTAGAGGTGTGAATCGACAGTTAAATGTAATTAATTGCCGTTTCTTTTACTGCTTTATCTTCTTCCTCTCTTCATATTCATATTTTTATTTTTTATTTTTTTTAAGTCCGGTAAATCTCACTGCAAAATAACTCATTTCGATTTTAAGTGGAGCAGATAAAATCTCGGATTGTCTCAAATCCTTACAAAAAACACTCTTTAAATTCGAACCTAATACCTCAAGGTGAGATCTTGAACCCTACACAAGTCATGTTTCTTAAGGAACATATTATTATTATTATTTTGTTAATATAATTTATTATTAGAAAGGGTCTCGGGGGAGAGATTCTTTGGTGCAACAGTGGTATGAGTGACGTGGTACCACAAGCGAATTAAAAAATGACATGTGGAGTTTCTTCACCTATTTTTTAGTTGTTTTTTAATTTTTAGCACGCGTGGCAGTGGATGATTGGCTTGTTGCATGGATGACGTGGTACCACTGTTGTATAGAAGATTTTCTCGTCTCGGGGACTCCGTTCTAATACGATTTCTCTCTCCATTTTTTTTTTTTTGAAAATTTATATAATTTGACATGAGATGACTCGGCCCTAATGACACTTAATTATCTTAAAATTTATCATAATGATATTTTAATTTTTGCGTTTTTTAAAAATACAAGTTTTAAAATATCATTACGGTTTTATAAATATATAAAAAAAAAAAAAAGCTTATATTTTCAAAACAACGATAACACTGAATCCAAATCGATATATATAACCCATGAAAATGTACGATCACGAACCAGTTGATTGAATTGCGTGGATTTGGTTGCTTCATTTTTCGAGTTTAAGCATCGTTAGATGATGATGATCCTTTTACTTCTCTTCTATCCGTTGCATATATTCTATAGATTTAGTTGAGTGAATATGTTCTGCTTTTTATCACTATTCTAGTAAAGATGGCAAGGTCAAGATTCGGATCAGTTTCTTGATTATTATTATTATTATTATTATTATTATTTTTAAAGTAAATAAATTATTTTTTTATTATCAAGAAATTATATAACAAGTAACTTCACTCAATACTCAGGAAATAATTAATCTAAAAGGGACTTATTATAAATAAATTTTAAAATTTTAAAAAACGACAAGCTGCGGCCAAAATCAAAGCATTTTTTGTTATAATTAACATTTATTTGTGAAATAAATATGACTCTACATCAAAACATAATAATAATAACAACAACAATCTCAACCTCGTCCTCAAAGGGCATGACTCTGTGATGTATGGCTCAAAATCTCACTTTGTGATCCCGTGTTCGAATACAAAGATTACGTTTCTTGTAAGAGTTTGAGACAGTTAGAAATTTTACCTATTCCACTTCAACCCGGAAGAAGTAAATTGATGGTGGGATTTCTAACGATTCCACCTCTATCAATGAATAATAGTTTTATTTAATCAAAATAACAACTACAATCTCAACCTCTATCAACAAAATAACAAGTGTCAACAAAAATAATAAGTTGCCCTCAAGAGGCTTGACCTTTGCCACTTAGATTCGAATTTTGGAGAATATAATGAAATAAAAAAAAATGAACTTTTTCTATCTCCTTATCTTTTAAAAAAACCAAAATAATAAATGTGTTGATGGTGTCTTTAAGCACTATGATATTTAAGCAGTACGGCAGGGGTAAAAGGGTAAATCCCTTCTTGGGCGAGATCGTTAAAACCGACCCGACCACAACATGTAGAGACCGACCACTTTGGTTCGGATGACCGAGCATTATCAGATCGACAACAACATTCTCAGTTCAAATGGCTATCATGACCGACCTCATGAAGACCGAGCACATGACGAGGCGTGCTCAGGAAGATAAAGCATCATATTCTTGCGGAAAAGGGATAAGTTGTCATACTTTAATGGGGTAAAGTAATAAGTTAATATCCTAATAGGATAAAGGAAGTAAATGTAGTTTTGATTAGGAATCCTTATGGGAAAAGGGAATAGTTTTGACTAGGAATCCTGATAGGAAAAGGAGACCATCTCCAATTGGGAATTCTTGTACAAATAGGAATCTGATTTCTTCACCATTATAAATAGGAGGGTAGAGTGAGTGTAGAAGGACAAGTTGAAATCATCAAAAAATCAGTGATCAGAATCATCAAGCTCTGATTTGTAAAAGCACAAAAAGATCCGAGAAGTGCATTTGAGTAATAAAAGTGCCATCTTGTTTGTGTCCGTGGACGTAGGTCGGATCCAAATCCACCGAACCACGTTGAATCTCCTTGTTGATTGGTGTGTTTATCTGTCTTTTGCTAAATTTGCTTTTGGTCCCCCATAACCAAACAAATTCACTATTGAAGGAGGATTACCTCGGAAGTGATATTCCCATATTGCCCTGAGACCAAAATCAACCGTCAATAGTTGGCGCCGTCTGTGGGGAACTCAACAAAAAGCAGCTCGCGTAGTAAGACGATGGCAGAAGATGGAAATCACCGGTCGTCAGGGATTTCACCAGATAGTTCGGGAAATCCATGATAAAGGTCAGTTGGCCGAGCCTAATTTGAGGAGGTTCCCGATTGAGGAGGGAAATAGTAGGGCTTACTGTATCTACTATAACGTAAGGGAACATGCCACGAATGAGTGCAGAGACCTGCGGGAGCAGGTGGAAGACTTGGTGAAAGAAGGCTATCTCAGTGTGTACATAGACCATTCGGTTTTTTAGGTCGACCAAAGTTGATAGCGGAAGTCATCTGGTCGGATGCGTGGAATGCTGAGATGCATAGATGACGTATTAAGAAGAGTCTTGCTTGTAGTGACCCTTGTAGAGTTGCAAGAAAGGAAACAGATCCCAAAAAGGTGAGTAAGACATCTTCTATCTTAGGTTGGCATTTGATTATGCTTGTTTGTTATACAATGGTTTTGATATTTGTTTTAACGGCTCGGGTCTGCTCTTGTACCGCCGAGACCGATGTTTCTTTTCGACTCCGGTCTGCTCTTGTACCGCCGAGACCGATGTCTCTTTCCGGCTCGGGTCTGCTCTTGTACCGCCGAGACCGATGTTTTCTTCCGGCTCGGGTCTGCTCTTGTACCGCCGATACCGGTGTTTCTTTCCGGCTCGGGTCTGCTCTTGTACCGCCGAGACCGATGTTTCTTTCCGGCTCGGGTCTGCTCTTGTACCGCCGAAACCGATGTTTCTTTCCGACTCGGGTCTGCTCTTGTACCGCCGAGATCGATGTTTATTTCTGGCTCGGGTCTGCTCTTGTACCGCCGAGACCGATGTTTATTTTCGGCTCGGGGCTGGATTTCGTTCCGCCGAGGCCGCTTGGTTATTTGGCTCGGGGCTGGATTTCGTTCCGCCGAGGCCGCTTGTTTATTAGGCTCGGGGCTGGATTTCGTTCCGCCGAGGCCGCTTGGTTATTCGGGTCGGGGCTAGATTTCATTCCGCCGAGGCCGCTTGTTTATTCAGCTCGGGGCTGGATTTCGTTCCGCCGAGGCTGCTTGGTTATTCGGCTCGGGGCTGGATTTCGTTCCGCCGAGGCCACTTGTTTATTCGGCTAGGGGTTGGATTTCGTTCCGCCGAGGCCGCTTGGTTATTCGGCTCGAGGCTGGATTTTGTTCCATCGAGGCCTTATGGTTTATTCAGCTCGGGGTCGGGTTACGTCCCACCGAGTCGGCTTCTTTGGACTGGGGATGTAACATTCCCCCAGAGCCAAGTCTTTCTTTCAGCTCGGGGACGGATTACGTCCCACCGAGTCGGCTCTATTGGTCTGGGGATGTGACATTCCCCCACAGCCAAATGTTCTTTCAGCTTGGGGTCGGGTTACGTCCCACCGAGTCGGGTTCTTTGGACTGGGGATGTAACATTCCCCCAGAGCCAAGTCTTTCTTTCAGCTCGGGGTCGGTTACGTCCCACCGAGTCGGCTTCTTTGGACTGGGGATGTAACATTCCCTCGAGCCAAGTCTTTCTTTTAGCTCAGGGTCGGGTTACGTCCCACCGAGCCGTCCTCTATTAGTCTGGGGATGTGACATTCCCCCAGAACTAAATGTTCTTCTCAGCTCGGGGTCGGGTTACGTCCCACCGAGTCGATCGTCATCAGCATAAGGGCAAAGCATTTTCTCCACGGGTAGATATCGGGATCCTCGTTGACTGAGCACATAAAGGTGGCAGGAAAGACCAGATTTACAGCCAAGACATTTTTCTCTGCTGTTCCTGGAGTGACCACCAACGGATTCATCGGCACACCATCTTTTTTATAGTTCCCGGCATCAACTCGCAAACTCGTTGTTACCGAGAACTAGGGGATAGATGTTGATGGTGTTTTTAAGCACTATGATATTTAAGCAGTACGGCAGGGGTAAAAGGGTAAATCCCTTCTTGGGCGAGATCGTTAAAACCGACCCGACCACAACATGTAGAGACCGACCACTTTGGTTCGGATGACCGAGCATTATCAGATCGACAACAACATTCTCAGTTCAAATGGCTATCATGACCGACCTCATGAAGACCGAGCACATGACGAGGCGTGCTCAGGAAGATAAAGCATCATATCTTGCGGAAAAGGGATAAGTTGTCCTACTTTAATGGGGTAAAGTAATAAGTTAATATCCTAATAGGATAAAGGAAGTAAATGTAGTTTTGATTAGGAATCCTTATGGGAAAAGGAATAGTTTTGACTAGGAATCCTGATAGGAAAATGAGACCATCTCCAATTGGGAATTCTTGTACAAATAGGAATCTGATTTCTTCACCATTATAAATAAGAGGGTAGAGTGAGTGTAGAAAGATAAGTTGAAATCATCAAAAAATCAGTGATCAGAATCATCAAGCTCTGATTTGTAAAAGCACCAAAAAGATCCGAGAAGTGCATTTGAGTAATAAAGTGTCATCCTGTTTGTGTCCGTGGACGTAGGTCGGATCCAAATCCACCGAACCACGTTAAATCTCCTGTTGATTGGTGTGTTTATCTGTCTTTTGCTAAATTTACTTTTGGTCCCCCATAACCAAACAAATTCACTATTGAAGGAGGATTACCTCGGAAGTGATATTCCCATATTGCCCTGAGACCAAAATCAGTCGTCAACAAAATGTCAAATATTGAAATTCATTGAGAGAAACATTTTCAAACATATCTATAGCGACAACAACAAATAAATTTCACAATTATGGTGTTTTTATGTTTTTTGATTTGGAAATTTTTGTCTTTTTATATCTTATGTCTAAAACATTGAGTTTGATGTTGTAGAAATCCAAAACGGAACGGGTTTATACCAAATATTGAAGCATACAAGGGACTGAAACTCATCCTAAGGGTTCGTTTGGTCTAATTTTTTATATATATATTTTTCAAATGAAGTTTTTATTAGTAGATCTTTTAATAATAGAGTTTTTGATATAAAAAAAATAAATAAAAAAATAAAAAAAAATAATAAAATTTAGGTGTTTGGTCGTGAGTGAAAGTTTTTATTAAAAATTATAAAATTACTTTATTAGATAAGTTTTTTAATGTTGTGTTATGAAAGAAATAAAATAATATTATTAAATTAAATAAGAGTATTATAGATAATTTTACTATTTAAAAAAAAAAAAAAAAAACTTTTAAGCTCAACTCTATGAAGTCTAAATTTGAGCTTTTACTAGTAAATGTAAAATAATTTTTTTTATCATCAAAAACTAAACTTAAAATATAACAAAACACCACAAAAATTTTTGAAGTGAGCTTTTGGCATTAAATATTTTATTTACCTCTATTAGAAGTCATATTAAACAAACATAAATCTCACTTGTATCTGTCTCTGACTTCGCCTACTATACGGTGAACACTTGAACACATAGGATGTGATATAATATGTGACTAACTCGTTTTTTTTTTTTTATTTGAAAATGAAAAAAAAAATAAATTATAAAGAGTAAGCAAATACAAAGTTGTATATAGCACAAGTGTCATTATTATGTTGTTATTATCCCAATTAGCTAAATGAATTCTGTTTAGATAAAATTATCATTGAAGCCAACACATAACAACAAAGAACAATAATTGTGTGATGGGTGTGCGATGACATATAAAGCACATTAAAATGGCATGAAATGGGTTCTATTGCACACACATCATATCGTGCGATGAGTGTCGTCGCACACCTATCGCATCATACGATGGGTCGTCATACACCCGTCGCACTGTAGGTGTCTGATGACACCCATCACATACCATTTTGGTGTGCGACAGCATCACACAGTCATGGTGTACGCCCACATAAGATTGATATTTTATCAAACATCTTATGTACTCTATTATTATCTAAGATTTTTTAATAAAAATTTACATATTTAATCCCCATCATTTAACATATACATTTTTAGATTTCCATTTTATTTTTAATTACTTATGTTTTGTGACTTTGAGAGAGAATAATATGGAAGTAATAGGAAGAGAAAGGAAGAAAACTATAGTGTTTACATAAAGAGAGTGAAAGATTAAGGTGTTCTTGTGTTATAATAGGGTATTTTGGTCTCTATAGAAACTGTATTTTTATGCATAGCCCGACAATGAGTCTCTTACAGAGACACCATCTGAAAATTGAGAAATTGTAAGGATGAATGTCATGGAGGAAATGAACGCCGGGGAATATAGCCTAAAAGCCAGCCGGACATCACCTATGTATGATTTACCTTCTCTCTAACCAGAACATCCGGTCGGACATGACTTGAAAACCCTACATCCAGCCGGACAAAACACAACTGTCATTGAATGAGTATATTGTCAATTACTGAAGTTAATGGATCTGATTATGTCTGGCCAGACATACAATTCAAATTTAATAGTTGGTCGGACATGTAGTGTGCTATCAGCACACGTGCAAAATAGCTATAATCACGGACTTGATTACGTTCAGCTAGAGGTATGTCCCAAAATATAAGTCCGGTCGGACATCAGTCGAGTTGTGTCTGACGTATTGATTGGCAATCACTGAAGACATAGAGTGAATTTTGTCTCTCATTCCCCTTTTGGACCTTGGCTTATCACCCAAAAAAAAAAAAAAATCCTCCTCTTCACTAGAGGAGGCTAGTGAGAGAGACATGGAGTAGATATGACAATTCTACCAGGTCTGGAAGTCCCGAAAGGAGCCGGGTCTGGAAAGACTCAGATCCACAATATATTTTTGCAGACCCGAGTCTTGATTTTAAAGACCCCGTACGGATCTGGGTCCGAATTCGGGTTCAAATAATTATTTATGAAGTTAATTTATAATTTTTACATGGATCCGATTAATTTTAATTATATTTTAGTGAATTTCAATTTTTGTATATTTTAGTGAATTTCAATTTGTCATAATTTAGGATTTTTCATGATGTTTATTGATATTTTAGTGAATTTCAATTTGCGATAATTTAGTGAATCCGGGTATACCCAGGTCCAGATAATTTTTCTCTAGTCCGGACTCAGACTCAGGAAGTGAAAATAATTTCCAGACTCTGGGTCTGGACTTTGCCATCCCTACATGTGAGAAAAGCCAGTAAGATTTCCAAGGTTCCTTCCTTACAGCAAGCACAACCTGACGATTAGAGGCGTCTTCATAGCCAAATTACATAGAAAAATATACGACCCGATGACACCATTTATCATTTATAAGCATATTTGAGATTCTATTTTTGACACGGTATCTCCGACCGGACATGCACACACATCCGTCTGACTATACATATGGCAAGCCGTGTTTACTGCTTTCTGTAATAATCGATGTCGTGTATTCTATGCTTATTTATGTCATTCAATCTTATATAAGCATGTTATGCAGATCTAGATCATTTATCTCGTTAATATTAATATGCATGTTACTATATTCCATTATTTTTATCATTTTATGCATGATTTCGTATGCTTGTATGTTCTGATATGTAAGTCATATTCGGTCTGGCTTATTACAGGTTCAGAAATACATGATTTATATCTGTTCGTGTGATCCTGTGGTATATATGATGAAAATTCAGATGTAAGTTTCATAATTGATTCCCAATGGATGATAATATGATTCGCACTCGAGATACAATTCCACGTACTACTGGGAGATAGCCATTTCATTATAAATATATCCAAAATAGATGTTTATTATATCTGTATTTGCATATGAATGTTTCTGCATTTATGGACTACGCAATATGTCTGGCCTGACTTTATTCAAGTCTGGACGGACGTGCACAACTATATCTAACTGACCTTGGGTCATTTCCAACCAGACCACTCTAAGGAAAAACTTATCTAATGCATGCTTCAGTTTGTTTAATTATTGTTGTAATAGTTTATTTATTGTATCTGGAATCATTATTATCTTATTGTTGGAATTACAGACACTTACTGCTTATTATGCTATTTTATATTGCAATGTTATTTTTCATATTGTTATTGTGATTCTGCATTTCTGAGGTACGTTGTACATCCGACTAGACTCCTAGTAAGTTCAGCCATACATTGAGCATTATATCCCGCCAACTATAGCCATGTCTAGCCAGCCTCTCTAAGGCCAGATCCATGTGAGGTTTGCCCAAATTTATTTCATTACTATTTTTTATAAATGTTGTAATAATGAAGAGATATTTACATCAATCATTTAATGCTTTACCAATTGATATTTGCGTTATTGTGTGTTACATAAACTGCTTTGCATGCTCCTGCATTATAATACGTGAGGATACATCTTTTAAGCGTAAATATTATATTGGCATTAGTAATGGACTATTTCGAATCCAAACAGGTTTAAGTTCAGACCTTGTGATGAGTGTAATGCAGTTTTAAATCATTCTCGGTGTCTCATACCGGGTGGCGGCTTCATTATTCTCCTGTTAGTCCCTCCGTAGAGTTATCTGTATTCTCTACGGGTTGCGAGCGAAAAGAAAATATTATGATAAAAGAGTAATTGATTTGAATTATTTAAATGGTAATGTTAAACATATTAAAAAGCTTAGTGTAATTTAGGGTTATTTATCTTTTACTTTTAAACTTATAGTAAAATAATAATTTGATATTACGAATTTTGAAATATTATATTTTACTAATAAAATTATGGGAAAATAATATTTTACTGCTGAAGTTATACAAAATCTAATATTTTACCACTTTTTCGTTAGTTGACCATAGGGGTGGGTATTATCGGATTCGGATCGGATCAGACCGAATCCGATCTGATCCGATTAGTATTAGTTTGTTTGATCCGATAAGGTTTGATAGTCTTATCAAACTCGATCCGATCTGATTCGATAACTATCGAATCGGATCAGATTTGTTTGATCCGATTCGAATACTTAACGAATCGGATAAATCCGATTTGATAACGGATTCGAATCCGATAGAGAATCTGATTTGATAATGAATCCAATAGTGGATTCGATTTGATAACGGATCCGATTTGATAAAATCGATTTGAATTTTAAGTTATCCGATCCGATTCGATAAAATTGTTATGAATTTACAAATTTTCAAATAAATTTTTCGAATCGGATCCGTTATCAAATCGAATTTGTTATCAAATCGAATCTATTATCGGATTCTCTATCGGATTTCGAATCCGTTATCAAATCGGATAAAATTCGATTTGATCCGATAGTTACCAAATTTATCCGATCCGATCTGAAATTCGATAAATGAACCAAACATGATTCAATTGGGTTCGATAGCCAAATCCGATCCGATGCCCACCCTTAGTTGACCATTAATTGACCGTCAATTAACTTAGTTGATTTTATTATTAAAACGTAGTTGTCAACTAACGGTCAAATAAAGTTTTGACAAGAATGTAATAAAATAATATTTTATCATAATTTTAATAATAAAATATAATATCTCAAAATTCATAGTAATCAATTATTATTTTATTATAAGTTCAGTCCAAGTGGAACCCACTTTGCTTCATTTCCAAGCGGTGCCATCATCAACGGCTGTGATTTCATCACACTTTTGGCCTTGTTTCATCTTCCTCAATTTATTTTTCTCTGTATATTTTATTTATTATTAAATAATGAGAAATCACAGAAACGACTACCATATCATTATCAAGGGGCCGCAACGAGAAAAAAAAAATTACTCCCCAAAAATTAGATGAAAATTAAAAGATGAAAAAATAAAAAATAAAAATAGTAAAACAAGCACAAACGGAGAAACCCGCGTGAATTGTGGGGACCATTTTGTCCTTTCCTTATCCTAAGCCGACCGAGCCATGTACGTACTTGGGGTATTTTGGTAACTGCACAGATCCAACAGGGGACCGCCTATAATTCACCGAATCGGGGGCTACAGCTCCCGTTCGAAGACGTGGAATTCAAACAAAAAAATTGATTTTTTTTTTTAAAATCTCGACGGTTGGATTGCGATCCAACGATAAATAACAGGGTTTTTGAAAGTAAAATTTCTAAAAAAAAAATGTTTGGTTGTTGAGTTTTTATTAAAATGATAAAATTATTTTAATGGATAATTTTTTTAAAATTATATTATGAACAAAATGGAATAGTATTTTGAAATAAAATAAAGATATTCTAGATAATTTATCTCTTTAAAAAATTTATTTTATCTAACTATAAACCATGTCAAACGGATATTTAATCTTATACGATTCAGGCTTTTATGAATGAATAATATTTAAAAAAAAAAACAAAAAATTTATTTATTTAACTGCATTTAAATTTTAATTAACATCTCTATTGAAGTAAAGGATGTGGGCGAGCCACGTCGCATAATTTTATTTTTTGGGTGAGATTTTGGTTATTAAAGCTTCATTTTACAAATTTAAGTTAATGTTCATAATTTTTTTTTTTTGTGGAAAATGGCATTAAAGGGGAATAAATTTTGATGGGTGCAAATGATTATTAGTGAGAGAACAATTGGGATGGTACTTTAAATTCAATAAGAACCACTAATGTCCAACTTAATTTGGTTGTTTAATTTTATTATTATTATTATTATTATCATTTCAATATTTAAGACCACTTTGAATGGTCACTTTGATAGGTCGTAGCATTAACACCCATTCAATATATTCCTCTCTATTTGTTACCAAACATATGAGGAATAATGTGAATTAAAATGCATATTCTTTCATAAAATAAATAAACATAAAATGTGCCTCTTAGGTCGGCAAAAATAATCGGGCGTGACTTGATGGTGTAGGGTTCATGATCTAATTTTAAGGTTATGGGTTCGATTACATGAAGTGTGTTTATTGTAAGAGTCTGAGACAGCCTGAGATTTTTCTGCTCCACTTAAGCCCGGAATTGGTGGTTTTGCGGTGGGGTTTCCAATGATTTCAAAAAAAAAAAATTGGAAAAAATAAACGCTTTCAAAATATAATGAGGTAAGAAATTAAAAATATATTTAGACTTTTCAATCCCTTATCTTTGAAAGAAAATTAATAAACAAAAATATATAAATTAATTCATTGTTGAGAATAATAAACTATTTTCTTTAATTTTAATAAAACGGGACGGAAAAATTATCAAACCCTAATATATACTTGAAGGGTTGTGTCAAAGACAAAAAGGCCGTGTGACCTCTGCCTCATCCCTTACCGGTGAGTCAAATGCCAAAGGACAGACTTGTAATATTATTAAAAATAACAAATGAAAATAATAATAATAATAATAATTAAAAAAAAAAAGAGTCCATTATTTCAAATGCATGTGAATCGAATTATTGTTTTGGTCTTTCTTCCTACAAACTCCATCCCAATTTATATAACCCACCACCATGTGCCCTCACTAATTGCTTTCTATTTTAAATTTTATTTCATCCTTTTATTTATTTATTTATTGCATTATCATATATATACTCATCCTTGAAATAAGATATCTTGGACTTGTCTCATCTCTCATGTATTCATGCAAGTGTCGTAGATAATATTTTTAGAAAAACAAAATAAAATATTGTTAGTTAAAGTTTATTTATGAATAAAACCTTAAAAAATATATCATTTTATCCCGATTGTACTATTTGATATAAGACTACTTTGTAATATGATGAAAAAAATCTTGAATCCTGATTGTACTGTTCGATATAAGATTAATGATGATTTTTTTATCTATAATCTTGAATTTTTACGTTCAAATCCGATTCATGATCGGGATTTGAGATGTTTTTTTGGTCTCAAATAAAAATCTGAATTCTATTCGAGATTTGGGATATCGAACTATTCAGTTCAAAAATCGAGATGATTTTTTATCATAATTCAAACATATACATGAGATTCGTGATTAATTTATTTCCAAATCTATAATCAGAACGATATTAGGATTGATAAATCCCGACATAGTACATCTCTACTTTGTAACCAATATATGTTATACGAATTCTCCAAAATTTTGGTAACACTTTTTATATTTGCAATGTGATGAGCAATTTCGGATGGGTGACACAAAATTTAGGATATGGAACAAAATACTTTAAAAGGTAGGATTATTTACAATTTACTACAGAATTTATTGAAAAAATAACAATTAGATATTACGAATTTTACAATATTATATTTTATAATTAAATTTATAATAAAATAACATTTCACTATTTTTCATTAAAATCTCAGTTGGCAATTTCATTTTAACATTCAAATTAATTAAGTCAACTAACATAAAAGTAATAAAATATTAAATTTTATATAAATTTAACAATAAATATAATATTTCAAAATTTATAATAGACAGTTGTTATTTTATCATAAATTTAATAATAAAATATTTCAATCGTTTTAAGTGTTTTTTTTCTTCTAAGATTTGGATGAAAACAAGAAACCTCACTCTCAATAATGTGACTCGAGCTTGAAAGCGCTCGCAGAGAGCTAATTTCTCATGCATAGCACGTGCAATGAGAAGCAAAGTACGTTGTTTTCATGTGCTATATAACATTCTCAATTTCTTGTTGAAATTCCGCCGTGAAATTAATCTTTCCGGATTTAAGCGGAGTAGGTAAAATTCCGGCTGTCACGGATTCTTACAAGAAACACACTATCTGGATTCGAACTCAAAATCTCAAGATGAGATCCTGAACCCTACACCACCAAGTCACACTCCTTAAGGACTTATTGAATTATTATTAGGCAAAAATGTAAAATTGACCCTCTAACTTTCACGTTTTTTCATTTCAGTCCTCTAATTTTCAGTTTTGTCAATTCAATCCTCTAACTTTCAATTTTTGTCAATTCAATTCTCTATTACAAATTCACCGTTACTGCTGCCAAAACGACGCTATTTTCTTTTTTTTTTCAGAGTTAAAAGAAAAATCTAAAAAAATGAAAAAAATGAAAGAAAAAAAAAAAAAAAAAAAACCCTTCTCTGAATCAGTGAAGGGCCGTTCCCCTTCTCTGATTCAGAGAAGGGGAACGATCGTTCCCTTTTTTTTCCTTTTTACTTTTTTTATTTTTTTAGATTTTTCTTTTAATTCCGAAAAAAAATAAAATAAAAAAATGAAAACGACGTCGTTTTGGCAGTACTAACGGTGAATTTATAACGAAGCTTTGAATTGACAAAAATTGAAAGTTAGACGACTGAATTGACAAAACTGAAAGTTATAGGACTGAAATAAAAAAAACGTGAAAGTTAGAGGGTCAGTTTTACATTATTATCTTATTATTATTAATATAGAAAATAACATTTCACTATTTTTTCATTTAGATTTTGACTGAAAATTTCATTTTAATGTTAACATCAACTAAATCAATTAACAATCAACTAATATAAAAATAATAAAATATTAAATTTTGTATGAGTTTAATAATAAATATAATATTTCAAAATTTATAACAGACAATTGTTATTTTATCATAAATTAAATAATAAAATATTTCAATCGTTTTAAGTCTTTATTTTTTAAGATTTGGATGAAAACGAGAAACCTCACCCTCAATTATGTGACTCGATCTCGAAAGCGCTCACATAGAGCTAATTTCTTACACATAGCACGTGTCAAAGAGAAGCAGAGTATGTTGTTTTCATGTGCTGTATAACATTCTCAATTTCTTGTTTTTTTTTTTAATCGGGATGTCCGTGTCAGCTTATACGTACATCGACTAATTTTTAGAATGACTTCTTATATTATGAGGTATAATTTCAAAAAAATACATTTATGATCCAAAAAAAATATATTTAATAAGATTCGAATTTTGAATATGAGAAAATAAACCGGCATTTACCACTGAGCCATAATTCTTGAGGTTACATTCTCAATTTCTTGTTGAATTATTATTAGGGTCATGCTAACGAGTATCATAAGGGCACTTATTAAGAATCTATTTTTAGAAAATTTTCACATCATTTTTATGAGAAATATAAAAAATTATCAAAACATTAATTATTTTTTCATTTTTCCCATAAAAATGTGCATAAAATGAATTTTTAAGAAGTGCCATTAGGGCAAGCATTTCCATTATGTCTCACCAACGGTCCCTTGTGTGTTCATTTATTGAAATCAAAGGTGCAGATTGCACGCAAGTAGGCTGTAGAAAACTAAAGGGTTAATAACATTTGGATCTCTAAAAGTTCATTTTTTTCAAAAATAAAGACACTTCATATATTTTTGTCAAATATGTCCCCTACCCCTAATTGAATGTTGAACATTAGAGAGTAAAGGTAGCTTTTATTTATTTTATTTTTTATTTTAAAAAAAAATAAATCTAAAAGACGAAGTTACATTGAGGGGTATTTTAATTTAAAAGATATAATGATACATTTTAATGATCAAAGCATTCAATATTTAAACTTATTAGAAATTCTAGCCGGTGTTGGTTGATGACTTTTCAAATTTACGGGAATAATGCGATAAATATCAATATAATTGGACCCACAATAAAAATAACTTGTTACGATAAAAATAATAATCAATATCATGAAATTATAAAATTATGGTATACCTTTATAACATGCGGCAGAACATGAAACTTAATTTTATGACGTAAAAAATGTAATTGTCATAAAAATAATATTAAGTTGTAAAACAAATAAATTTAAAATGAGTGACTGAAATTGGATCATAAAAATAGACCCATCAAGATAATATACAACTAAATACTAATGGGTATTTTGCTGATTTCATCCTGAGTCAAAAGACCCATTTGATATAAATGGATGAACTATACTCCTATTCGAAAAAAATTAAAAATAAAGGGACCATAATGTTATTATCCCTAATCTAAAACAAAGTGACTATAGTCTCTCTCACCGACGACCAACCAGATCTAGCAAATCGGCCACGTCATGGGAGGTGGTAATTGAAGTGAACTTCACCAACACAACACCAACCCCATGAACCCACGTGTATTGTTGAGACATGCATGTGAACTTGGCAAAGTGCTTTCAATATTCAAAGATTTGCTCAAAATCCGGTTCTCTATTATTATTATTTGAGTACCGATAAAGAAATCAAAACGACGTCATTTTGATATATGTTTTTTTTTTTTTTGAAATAACATTAAAATAATATCGCTTTGATATGATTTTTAATATCATTATGTCATCCTTATGTTTCTTAATCATTTTCCTTATTATTTAGCTACTCCCCCCAATATTCACGTTGGATTGCTTAATTGTAATTAATTATTCATTATTATTACTACTACTTCTTAACTGTATTAATGAGCGTGATTTATTAGTGTAGGGTTTAGAATCTCACATTAAGATTATGTGTTTGAATTCAGTGAATGCGTTTTTTTGTAATAGTCTAAGACAGTCGGAGATTTTACCTGCTCCGTTTAAGTTCGGAAGGAGTGATTTAACGACGAAATTTGGCAAAAAAAAGAGTGACTTCTTAAATACTAGTTCTAAATGTAGTTTTTGCATGTAAAATGTTTTGTAGAAGTTGATTTTGACTATAAGAAAGTGAAATTTCAAAGAAAACGATAGAGGTCCGAATGGACCAAATTGTGTGTTATGTGTTGAAAATTTTGGGTGAAAACGGCAAATAACAAATACAAAAATGCAAAAGAAGCAACGGGCAGCAAAAATAATAACTTACAACGTTTAAAAATAAATAAATAAATAAATAAAAGATGAAGAATAATTGACTGAAGAAGAGAGAGAGAGCATTGTATATCAAGAGAATAGTGGGTCTCATTTATGTAGATTAGGGACGATAGAAAATTACGAATCTCAATAGATTTGTATCGTTTAGTATGAAATTTGAGATTCTGAAGAGGAATTCGAGAAATCATTAGGGTTAGTTCTATGAACGTCAATTTTTATCGTATTTATAACAAGTTCAATTTTTATCGTATTTTAGGACAATTACATAGATTATAATGAGGCTAAAATGAGGATATATATACACACTAGATATTGCCCGTGCCTACGACACGATATTAAAAAATTTATCCCATGATTTACCATTATCATTTTTAGAGAGATTTTAGAATTCTGTCATTTAATCCATTTGGTAATCTACAAATGATATTTTCAAAGAGATTTTATAATGAAAAGAATTATGTTATTTGATTTGTTTGGTAAACTATAATTACCAATTTTATAGAGATTATATAGTAAAAAGATTCTTTATCGGTCATTAGATTATAATGAAATGATCTGAACCGTCAATTAAGCCACATAAATATAATTTTTGGATACATTATCTCTCTTAATCCTAACCATTGGTTGTATTCCATTTCACCAAATTCATTGTTCTTTATAATATACATATTGAAGTGTTTTAAATAGATTTTTCAGTTGAGTTAAACAATCTTCTTTCTGCTGAATTGAGTAATCAAATTACGAGTCCTCTTTGTCTTTGACATACATATAAAAATATCATAAAAATATGACACATTTTATGACATAATTTTTCTGTCATAAAAAAATATTATTATTTCCATTTTTTCTAGTAATGAATTTTCAATTAAAAAATATTATTTTTTATGTCAGTCGGTTCTGTTGATTTTTCCAAAACGGTTCAACCGGTGGAACCTGAGATCTATTAAACATTTTAGATCATCAGTCCGATTTTAAAAACATTAATATAAATCCGAGTATCTAACTTTTTTGGCCCAAGTCGTTAGACATTTAAAAAGAAACATATTCTAAAATGCGATCAAAATCTTAGCACGATTGAACTAACACTTAACTATATTCTTTATGGATCTTTAAAAAAAAAAACACTCTATTTTAGATTGATCAAAAAATTCTTATTACCAATTAAATTGATTTTTTAGCCCATACTTATCTTTGAACTTAGTCAAGCCTATAAAATTTAGTATATTTAATTATTAATTAACTAAATATATATTGATAAAGTTATATATTATATGAATTCCAAGTTAAATCTCAATTATTTATTTGTCGTTTCGAGTGCAACACATCAATGAAGACAAATAAGAAAAAAAAATATATCAAAAATGGGATTTCCCTCCTAATTAAAATTAAAATGTATGTATTATTATATTTTCTTATAAATTAAACAAGCAAATAGATTTTAAGCTTTAAAACCAATAATACATGCACATGCAAATAAATGTTGTAATATTTTCTTTATTTTCTTTTTTGGAATAGTTGGAATCGCCAAATCATTCCTTACGGGTTTAAGCGGGGCAGGTAAAATCTCCGGTTGTCCCAGATTTTTACAAGAAATGTACTCTCTGAATTCGAACATATGACCTCAATGAGAGATTATTTGGTGCAACAGTGGTATGAGTGACGTGATACCACAAGCGGATTTAAAAATGACATGTAGAGTTTTTTCACATATTTGTTAGTTGTTTTTCAATTTTTAGCACACGTGGCAGTGAATGATTGGCTTGTTGCATGGATGACGTGGTACCACTGTCAGTGGCGGAGCCACAGTAGGCCCAGTGGGGGCAGTTGCCCCCACTGGACCCACCTTTTTTTTTTTTTTTTTTATAAATTTTATATATATATATATATATATAAATACATTATTTATTAATTTTTTGAATTATATTTTTTAATATAATATGCAGGCAAAAATCCAAATTAGTTAACAAAAATTCCAATACACTTTTTGCATCAATCTTATTTCTTAAAAATATCTAAAATAATTTATATTTAATTTGTATGTGTATAGATAATTGACTATTTTTCATTTTAAATCAACTCATTTATGTGTTTTTCCATTTACCAAAGAATAGAGATTCCATTACATTTAAATAAAAATAAAAATATCTATGTTTATACTTAGGTTTGGGTTTAATATATAATATACTACATAACTTAAAATATATAATTTTAAAAATAAATTTTTACTTAAATTTTTAGGGTAAATTGGTATTTTTAGAAATTATGAATAAAAATATAATTCTGAAAATTTTGAGTTAATTTATAAGTTTAGAAATTAGAGGCTATTTCATAATTTTCAAAAGTATATGGATCATCTTGTAATTTCAAAAAATATGTATGAATTCATTATATATTATTTTGAAGAAAAAAATTTAGCCCCCGCTTACTGAAATTTCTGGATACGCCACTGACCACTGTTGCATAGAAGATTTTCTCGACCTCGAGGTGAGAACTTAAACCATACACCACAAAATCACGTTCACTGAGGACAATCTTTTCTTTGTCGCTACAAATAAAAGTAACAAAGTACATGTATAAGTTGATAATGCTTCTCCATAGATGGTTCTGAAAACAGTATACACAAACGACTGATTAAGGTTATAAAATTTGACTTATTATGATCTACATTAAAAAAATTGATTTTTAAATATATAATATAATTTATATATATTTTTTTAAATTTTTTATCTATAAAAATCCCAGTTTAAGAAACTCACATGTGTCCCGTGAAAATTCAGAACAAGTTAGGGTCAATGTGCTTCTCAAACAATTTAAGCTTATTGTATAAGTGCTTTTATTCTATATGTTTAAGTATAATAAATTATTGAAGAAGTCAACCTAATATCAGAATAATAAACTGCAAAAGTACTAAAGTACTTGTAGCCAATGAAAATGTCACCTCGGCCACGGTTCTGATTCGGAATCGAAACTGAATTGAAATCGAATCGGATAGAACTGTAAGATTACGATTTCATCCGATTTCAGGTTCAGAATCGAAACCGAACCGAAATCCATTTCGGTTCGGTTATGATTCCATATAATTTTGAACCATAACCTTAAAGTTCGGTTCGGTTCCGATCCGATTCGGTTCGGAATCGGAACCAAACCAACTTTTTTTATTTTTTCTCCTAAAAAATAAGGAATTAAATCAATTTTTCCATTTCGGTTCCGGTTCGATTATAGAACCGAACCGAACCGTGGTCAGGTCTATTATATATAATTTGTTGATGTAATGTAACAGGGAACCCATGTTATTAGTCCAATCATTTATTTTTTTTTCCGCGTAAACATTGGATTAGGGTTATTAATTAATTAATTCAATTGCATATCCCAATTTGCTCAAGACAAATTCAACATATTTTAATGGGTTTTGTGTATTCATTGAGATAACCAATGAACTTGGATTGTTTCAATTTGGTACTTCAAAATTTTTTTTTATTGGTTTAGGGTTCAAATAGAATGTTACAGATCCGTACCACTTGATACTTGTAAGATTTAATTATTAATTTAGCATAAAAAATGTATTAAATTTTATATGTTTTAGATTATAAAAACACAATTAAAAATGGCATTAATTTATAAAATTCATGGAATAGTTTAACGTGCATTTGTTCTTCCCATATTGACTTTTAAGTTTCTAGATTTTTGATTAAGCAATGTTGCAAGATCCAATTGATTTACAAAACGATATTTAATTATTCATTCAGCAACTAAGCACTTGTTGTTCCAAATAACGTGATTTGGTGGTGTAGGGTTTAGGATCTCATCGTGAAGTTTTGGGTTTGAATCTAGTGAGTGTTTCTTATAAGAGTCTGTGACAGTTGGAGATTTTACCTGCTATGTTTAAGTTCGAAATGAATAATTTGGTGATGAGATTTTGAACGATTTAAAAAAAAAAAACTAAGCACTTGCAATTTTGTTCCAATTGATATCCACTTGCACTTTTAGAAGATTTGAAACTTACTGTTGAAAAAGTAATTACTTTTCTTCTATGAATTGACTTTTTAAATTGTTTTATCTTCTTGTCCCGATCACTTCATTTTATATTTATATGAATCGATATTATTATTATTATATTATTATTATTATTATTATTATTATTATTATTGTTGTTGTTGTTGTTGTTGTTGTTGTTGACGGATGATTTTCATCCTAGGGGTAGTTTCGAGATAACTCACCCGAGACAATCTTCCCACAGCCTTGAATTTGTTTGGTTATGCGGAGACCCAAGATAAATTTGGCGAAAAACAAGAAACAGACAAGAAATCGAAAAGAGAAGGTTTAACGTGGTTCAGTGGAGCTTGTCCAGCCTACATCCACGGTCACAAAGCAGGGTAGGGGGTATTTTTATTACTAGACCGAGCTCGACCGACCTGTTTTAGTGAAGGTCTAATGAAACCGAGCATGTTGTGCTATTTCTTACAAGTAGTTCTCAAATGGAAAATTTCGCAACCCTTACAAAAGTGATCAACATTCTCTTATATACTACTTAATATACGGCACTGTTCCCATATCTTTGTGACGCCACCCCTGCAGGTCTGCGGATTTCCGGCGATTTGACAGGTTTCCTTCCCCAAACTGCCATCGTCGAAAGTAAGACATACCCTCTGAATTCATGTCACCAGTAAAGGTACATTGTCAGACATTTTCATTAATGATGACAGCTTGTTGAATTTCGAATGTGAGAGTTTTGGAGGGAAAATCTAGTTGTTCCAATCCCACATCGGTCCTCAAGAGGTCGGTCAGACAACGAACTGATATTCCCCCGCCACTTCCGACCTGATCCACAATATTCGAGCTATCGATCCTGGGAGTGAGTAGAAATGAACCGAGCTACCAGACTATTGTGGTCAGTCTCGGCTCATTTGTAGCCTGTCTTGAAGAACTGAATCATGCTATGTCCTCTGGATGAGTGGAACTTCTCTCTTTACTCTTACCGAACTGTTCAGAAACTTAACCGTATAAATCCTCATCAACAATTATTATTATTATTATTATTATTATTATTATTATTATTATTATTATTATTATTATTATTATTATTATTATTTCAGTTTTTTTCCCTATATTTCTTAAAGAATATTTTGATTTTATATTAAAAATAAACAGATTAACGATAGAGCAGATAGAATTTTTCGAATTTCGATTACTATTTCAGATATTATATCGTTTGATATGAGATCTGAGATAATTATTCGCCTTTTGAATACTAATTTTTTTACCTAAAAAATTTTGAATTTTGAATTTTGAATGAGATTCGAAAATACGAACCATTCAATATGAGATTTATTATGAATTTTTTGATCCCAAATCAATAATCAAAATGGAAGCGAGATACTAGTAAAAACAAAACCCATTCAAATTAAAGGTCAATCTATATTACTAAAATTGTAATATTATTTCTTTAATCCATTTCTTATATCTATATGAATAGATATTAAAAGGCAACTCTACAATACTAATATTAGTAATTTAAGGCATTTGCACATCACATGGTGGGAAAGTTATAGAAAACATAAGCACATGAGACATGAGATTTTTTTATTATTTTTTTTTTAAATTGAAATCGTTGGAAATCTCACCGTTAAATCATCTATTTCGGACTTAAGCGGAGCATGTAAAATCCCCGGCTGTTCCAGACTTTTATAAGAAACGCACTCCCTAGATTCGAACCAAAGACCTTAAGGTGAGATCCTGAACCATACACTACCAAATCACGTCCCTTGGAGACACATGAGACGTTGAAACTTCATAGCCTTAATTCAAGCATGGACACAAAAAAAAAAAGAAAAAAAAAAAACAAACAAACAATTTAAAGGCTAAAAATATGTAAGAAAAAAATATTCACATGAAAGAGACAGAGGAAGAAATGTCAAGAGAAATAGAAGCAAGAGAGTATGGGGGGTAACACAAATTATCAAAACAAGCATGTGGGTTTCAAAGCTTTTTAAAGGGAAACAAGACAAATAAACTAATTTGGACTTTTATTTATTTTATTTGCATGAGTCATCAATCAATCAAAATTATTGATGATTTTGAACATATTTATACAACTAAAAATAATATTTATTTGATTCATAAGTATCAAATTACATCAAATTCAAATGGGGAATTTGTGGTGTGAAGCATTTTCACTTGTTTAATTATGAAAAATTCTTAGTGAAAATAGTTGGTTTTATGTTATTAGGCCTTTTTCCGAATTGAGATTTGGATCTTAAGTTTTCACAGAAATCTCAAGTGTTGTATTTGAATGTTTTATTAGAAAATTTTGATAATTTTCATACAATTTATAAATCTTGAAAGAAAATCATATTATTTGATTCATAAGGATGAAACGACATCAAATTCAAATGAATTTAATTTCACCATTTAATTTTAGGGAACATAATTAATGTGAGTAGATTTGAACCAAAAGAAAAAAAGTCCACACAAGATCTAAATCTTTCAATAGTTTTGTTTTTCATTGCTTTTGGCCTTCAATGCTATTTTTTTAAAGTAATTTTTAACTATAAATAAATAAATACATATATATATATATAAAATGAAGTTTCAATAAAAATGTCTTCATTTTAATAAGTTGCGGACGTATAAGATAATACATATACTATATCAGGTCAGGCTAAAAAACGAGATAATACATATACTATCTTACATGTCCGCAACTTATTAAATATGGAGGTATAATTATCAAAAATTCATTTGAAAGCATTTTTTTATATGTTCTATGACTGGATACCTTCCCAACAATCGTGAAGATCTTTTTCTTGTTGAAGTTTTCCAAAGCTATATGGTGTATTTGAAAAGAAACTCTAAAGCTCAAGTTGGGATTTTCGTAATAAAGAAAAAGAATGATTGATTTTACAGAAAATTTCAAGTATTAAAATCTAAATTCTTTTTATTCAAAGTTGTCAATATTTAATGAAATTATGTTTTAGTATATGGTCGTGTCTCTATATATGTATCCCGAGGAATGACCATTATTTATAGCCATGTGTTACCCTCGAATTGAGGAGAAAATCTATAATACAACGGAGGTATCACGTCATCCGTGCAACAATCCAATAATTCATTGCCACGCGTGTTAAAATATTAAAAAATAACATACATATCATTTACTAATTTGTTGGTGATACCACGTAACTCATGCCTCCGTTGTACCAAAAAATTACTCCAATTTGAGGTGGATTCTAGACCTTTTATTTCTACTCACTTGCACTTCATGTGACACGTGCCATATATATTAATTCATGTCTCTCACACACACACACATATATATATATATATATCATATTAGTTTTATTGCTATATATTCCAGGGTATTGAGGTCGGTACAAACAATATGTATGAAACAAAGCGAGACCAGAAAGGGTCAATTGCTGAGGCATATTTAGCAAATGAAACCCTAACATTTTGTTCGATGTACTTAAAGAATATTGAAACAACCTTTAATCGTCAGACTATAAACTACGACGGGGCGAATATAATTCACATGATGTGTATGTTATCCAGCAAAACTACAGACCCCTCGGGAAGATGACTGTTAAAATACTTAAAATCGAGGATCAACAACGTGCTCATTGATTTGTTCTGAATAATTACGATGAGGTTCAGTCGTATATATAATACGTGTCTAAACTAAATTAAATAATTTGCGATGAATTTTGAATGATTTTATCATTTTTAATGTAGACATCATGATACTCTTTCTGACAGCATCAACAACAACCAAAATATTAGTGAGAGGCAACGAAGGACATTCCCTAAGTGGTTTGAGGCAACTATGAGTTTTTTTTTCCATAACCAAACTTTTTCAGTGAATAATATATCTTATTTTCTTTATTCAATGATTTCATATGCATTAATTTCAGATAAACAATCAGATTGAAAATGGCGATGTTGACCCCTCCAATGCTATAACGTCACTAGTTTATGGTCATGCAAGATAAGCATATTCTGGTTGTATCATTAATGGTTGTATTATAATAAGAATATATATTATAATCTTCTATTAAAATAAAAAAAATATGTGACACATAATCTTTAATGTTTTTATTATTAAGTTATAAAATGAAAATAATAAATTATTAAAATAAAATACATATTATAATATTAAAAATATAATATCTTATTAAAATAAGAAACCTAAATAGTAAACTCCCACAATACCTAGCCAATTTTTTAAATTTCGGGTCTATTATTATTTTTTTATTTTATTTTGAATTATTTCTATAAGTTTTTTTATTTCATGAATTTTTTATTATTTATTGTGTTTCCTGATGCAGACTCTAACTGCTAGCTATTGCATAGTAAATTAGAAATATTATTTGAGAATTGAGAGACAAACGAATGAGACATAAATATTAGTGTAAGTAAATCAATTGTCTCATTTAGAATATAAAACTGACAAGATCCGAATCATTTATATGATCAATACTTAAGATAAATGTTCAACCCGCATAAAATACGAGCTATGTACTTATATATAAAATATCATAAGTTTCTTTAAAATAAAAAATAACTTTAAATATATAAAATTTAATTTCCAAAACGACCAAATTTGGCCCCAAAAAACTGAGCTAAACAACTTTACCAAATAGGCTTTGGATTTGATTCCTATTATCGAAAATTTAAAACAAGCTATTATTTACCCAATTGTGAATCTGATGCGAAAAGTGCAAAGTCAACAAAGTCAAATGTCCTACAGCAATAAGTTTACCCCATGTTACCTCGATAGTAAAATTTCAAAGAAGAATATTAATAAATCGGATTTTTCATTAATTTATAAAATATTTTAATAAAATTTTAAAATAAACATAATTATTATCCGCTCACCTCTATATGAATCCGTAGCTCAATTCAAGATTTTATATAAGGCAGGCTTCATGGTCGTTTTCTGATGTTCAGCCACTACTACAATATTGAATTTCAGTTTTAGACCCTACGAAAATCCTAGAGTCGTTCTGTCGGTTCCCTTCTACTCTGGTAAACTACATGTCGGTTAAATGTCCACTCCAACAATAAAATCTGTTTTTAGCAGGCAAACTTGCAAATTGCAATCACAATAATGTTGCCTAAGCAGCT